>CM066731.1:98329500-98587000 GCA_033961575.1 Aselliscus stoliczkanus
TATATGTGTGAATGGGGTTCATCATCAACACAGACATTATAACTCAGAAAGACAAAATAAAAATATTGAGTGGGTAGCCAAATTCTAATCATTTGTAATAAAAGGGATAGTAAGTGCCATCTGTTTAATGTAAAAAAAAAAAAAGACATAAAATGCATATATATCAAGTAAATTGAAACCATGGAGTAATTCATATAAGAGTAAAAATATATAAGATGTCAACATATTTTCATTAGGATGGGATTAACTTAAACATGTAGTATCTACATAATAACATGACATAAGAATAAACAAAATCTTCTGATTATGGTTTGTGCTATACCACAAGTATTTTTTTAAAAAACATGTTGTAGTCTACTTAGTGAATGTAACAAAATTCCTTAGTTTTCTCTACTGAAGTTCTGTGGCCCTCATTCTCTTAGGTAACACTCTTGCAAATCATTCTTTTTTTTTTTTAAGATTTTATTGGGAAATCAGGGAAGGGGAACAGAGAAGTTGCTGTCCTTTTGTTCTTCAGTCTAATTATAGAGGACATTGCTTCACTGGCCCATGTTGGTATCATCATTGCCCTCTTCTGGGGTGAGGCAGATGGGTTGCCGGACTCTGGATGGCCACTCACAGTGGCTCTTGGCAGCTCACACCAGCTGTCAGCCACTCATGCTGGCTGCTGGCCACTCACTGTATCCTGTGGCAGCCCACTGCAGCAGGGGCTGCAACTATGCTATCCCTGGGGACTTACAGCAACTCAGCTCTAGGTGGAGCTGTTGTTCACCATCTTAGCTGTAGAGGGCAGTGTCACTGGCCCTCATATGTGGGATCCGAACCGGGGCCGCTGGAATCCCAAGCCAGCTCTTAACTAATGTGCCACTTGGCCAGCCCTCAAATCATTCTTATGCATACTTGTATTCAAATTCATTCACTTGAGCAAATTTCTGATAGCCTTCCTTAGTCCATTGTACCCCCTACACCACAAACTGACAAATGCTATCAACTCTCTACTCACATATGTGAATAACTTGAGCTCTCCTCTATGAAACCATCACCAACCCCCTTCATTATTCTCTTTTGCTCCCCTTTTATATTGCCTGTCTTTTGGAAAGTGTTTAGCATCCTTATCAATACTTAGGAAATGTCTTAATATATTTTCTTTATAAATCTCCTATAGAATTTATTTCTTGCCAGTCCCTTTCATCCCACAATATGACCTTTCCTAAAAATACTGTTTTCTTCAAAAATTGATATAAAGAAATAAAGAAAAATGTAGAAGCATTTTACTCTGCCTCACCTTAAGATTCAGGAAATGTGCTATGATATGCAACATGTTTAGGTCAGTATTTAAAAAGAAAGTGTAAGAGCAAAAATGTTTGATATTGCTACGTTTTATAAATACTATATGTAGGTTTACTATATAATAATATGCCTATTATTTTTAACTTTTATTTTATCTTAGTGTACATTGAAAAAGTGAACTCGAAAATATTATAGATACAACAAATTATTTATGATTTTAATAGGAAAGTTTTATACTATAAAAGGACATGGTAGAGTATTTTATCACTTTACCCCCAAAACCTAAAACAAAGATATATACCTTATAATATTTACATACCTTTTTTTTTTTTTGAGGGGGAATAATTTCATAAGTTTTAATTTCAACAGGCCTGAAAGAGATTGATTTAATGTGATTTTTGTTTTCAGATGAGAACAGAAAGAAACAAATCTTTAAAGGTTACTTTTAAAAATTCAAGTTTCTTATAAAATCACATTTCTATTAATATCAAAAAATTAGTATAGAACACTGTGGACACCAACAATTTAAAAACCAACAAGCCTGCAAAAGATGTAAGATAATTTACTGAGAGCTAAAGAAAATACAAAGAAGTAAAAGACAACAGTCCCTCCCTTTAAGAGTTTTAAACAAAGACATTGGGCAGGAAAACAGGAGACCTGAGTTTTCATTCCAGCTCTACCTTTTGCAGACTACAGAATATAAAAAGTATTTACATTTCTGTACCTCAGTGTCGTCATCCATACAATTATAGCATTTGGCTAATGATTTCTAGCATATTGATCACCTACAAAACATTGTGACTGTGAACGTGGAGAGACAAACTAAAGATCTAAATAACAAAGTTAAGTACCAATAAGTAGCATAATACAGATGATGTCTCTGGGAAATACATGATTCATTACCAATAAATGAATGGTTCAGGCAATACTTGAAGCGAGTTAACAGAACGAACACTTATATGGATTCCTAATGTTTTATATTTAAATTTTTCATTGCCCAATTTTTGATACATAATTTGAACCACATTTGGGCCAAATTAAGTTGAAACATTAACAATGGGAAACATTTCAAATATAGGCCTCCAAGCAAAATTTTGTAATATCCCTCATGTCTCAGGACAATGCCAGGAAAAATGCCATTGCCATGTACCATGGTAAGGTCCCAGAATTGCAGAGGGAAGAGCTATATCTATAAACACTAGGGAGAAAGTGAGTACCAGGAGCTACACATGGAAAAACTGCAGATTGTACTGCAGATTGAATTAGAAATCTAATTTATCAGAATCCTTGGAGGTGGACTCTGATCTCTAGTTGAATCTTCAGCACTTTGATATGACACCTATTAAGCTGCAGAAAGGCACACGCCAATTCTTATGTGGTAATAGTCTCCAAATAATTATCATATTGTCCATGAACATTATCACAAACATTATTAATTAAGAGAGACCTTGTGTTGTGAGTGGCACGGTGGTTAAGCGCTGGCTTGGGAAGCCAGCGGCCCCGGTTTGGGTCCCACATGTGAGGGCCAGTGACACTGCCCTCAAAAAAAAAAAAAGAGAAAAAAAAAAAGAGAGACCTTGTACTTTCTTAAAAAGGAATAGTACTCTTATAACAAATGACCTATTGTAGAACTGGAATTGCCTAAGTTATCAAAAGTTGCATCTTTTGGATGAAGCATAATGCAGAAATTTTGATGTTAATGGTCATGGAATAATCTGTGTTGCCATCTGTCAGGAATTATCTACCAGTTTTAGCTGACCAAATTCCAAATGAAGGTGCTCATTTACTGGCTCTAACTTACCTTCTATCTTAATTATAAATAGTGTCCATCTTTACTATTTATAATCTGTTATAAGATATATGGACTTTGATGTCATTGGATAATCTTTAAAATTCTGCTTCGTCTTCTTTAGTTCAGGTACTCATCATTTCTTGATGGAATTTCTATCACTGATTCCTACATAATATTCATATCAGCCTTCCTTACTCATTTTAAGCCATACTCCTGGAGCTGCCTGCCAGATGAATTATTTTAAAATACAAATTGCTTCATAGTTGGCCACTCTTTATAATTCCTCCATGACTCCCCATAGCCTTTAGACAAAAGTTCAAACTCTTCACTATACCTTTCAAAGCTCTCTATGATCTGGGCCCTGCTTATCTCTTTAGCCTCCTACCCTATGATGTATCTAAGATCTATCCATCCTAAAAGCATACCTATAGTTATCAAATGCTGTGCTTTCTCCTTTTTTTGGCCTTTTAAAAACTATTCTGTTTACCAGGAATTCGCTTCTATGTAGCCACATCTCCTAATTTTTCTCTCATTAAACTCTTTCTTATATTCTTATAATTTCTTCACTTAAATGACATGTCTTCCAAGAAACAATTCCTAATTGCCCCTCTCAAAGTCTTGGTGGACACGTCTTCCTTATGTGCTCTCATAACACCCTAAACTATCACAATTATACATCGGAGTGAAATTGTCTGTTTGCTTTTCTATCTACCCAATTTGAATGTGAGCTTCAAGTTCAAGAACTAAGTTATATTCCTGTTTGTACTCCCAAGGCCTAGGCTATTGTGTAGCAAAAAGAGTATTTGGCATAGTTGATCTCTCTGTTCCTGAAATATCATCTTTTTTTGGCTTCCTTGGCATTATGCTCTCAAGGACATTCCTCCTGTCTATTAGTTTTCTGCCCCCCCCTTACTTGTGACATTAGCTAGAGCTTGGTCTTTGACCCCTTTATCTCCTTAATATCTCCAATTCTGTAGTTGGTCTTATTCAGGAACATGACTTGAAATTATTATCTATGTGTCACATACACTCACATCTCTACATCCAGCCTTGGCATAGATCTCCAGACATATACATCCAACAGCCTCACTGATGTCTCCATTTGGATGTTTAATATGTATCCTAAATTAACAAGACAAAACAAAAATGCTTGTTTTCCTCTCCATTCAAAATCTGTTTCTCAATTGGTATTTCCCATCATGATAAACCACTCCAACCACTTAGTTGTTGAAGATGAAATCCAGGATTCATTCTTGATTCCTATCTATATCATACCCAATCAAATCACCAGTATGATCTTTCAGACCTACATCAAAGCAACCTGAATGCATCTACCTTTTTCTATCTCCATGAAACCACCATTATCACTCTCTGAAGACTGTAATAATATTGTAGTTGGTCACTATACTTCTTGTCATTCATTCTTCAACAGCAGCCAGAGTATTCTTCTAAATATGTTAATGAAATCATGCCATTTATCTGTTCAAAGCTTTACAATAGTTTTCATTCTATTTGGAATAAAATTTTAATACTCTGCTTTAATGTACCCTGCATGCTTCATCGCCTTCCAAATGCTCTAGTCCCATCTCATTCATTCCCCTCTTTTTATTTTGCTAAAGCCACATTATTCTTCTTTCATTTTCTTGAACATGTTAATTCAGTTTTACCCAATAGGTTATACCCCTACTATTTCCTCTGTCTAGAACATTCTTGCTCTGGATCTTTGTATATATTATTTTTCATTCTGTCATTCAGATTTCATTTGCTTGCCAAGGCTTTCCCTAATTGCCATTTTTTTTTTTTAAAGATTTTATTGGGGAATTGGTGGAGGGGAACAGCGTTGGGGAATCGGGGAAGGGGAACAGACAAGTTGCCGTCTTCTTGTTCTTCAGTTTAGTTGCGGAGGATATTGCTTCACTGTTGGTATCGTCATTGCGCTCTTCCCGGATGAGGCAGATTGGTCGCTGGCCTCTGGATGTCGCTCATCGTGGCTATTGGCAGCTCACGCTTGGCTGCCAGCCGCTCACGCTGGCTGCGGGCCACTCACTGCAGCCTATGGCAGCCCACTGCAGCAGGGGCTGCAGCCCACACCATCACCGGGGCTCGCACAGCCCAGCTCCAGGTGGAGCTGTTGTTAGCTGTAGAGGGCAGTGTCACTGGCCCTCATATGTGGGATCCGAACCGGGGCCACTGGCATCCCAAAACCAGCGCTTAACCAATGCGCCACTCGGCCGGCCCATCCCTAATTGCCATTTCTTAAAGTAGGCACTTAGTCATTTTCTGTCACATTGCACTATTTTGATACTCTGCAAAACACCTATTGTTATCTACATATCTGTTTGTTACTCAATTTTTGATATGTCTTCTTTGAACTCACCAAAATGGTAACTTCATCAGAGCATGAGGCTTTCCTATCTTGTTCATTGCAGCATCTCCAGCACCTAAAATTGGGACCCTAACAGTAGAAACCCAATACATACATGTTAGATAAGTAAAATTGTGATCAAACAGGACATCCAGTTTGAATGAGTAAAATTTAGAATGTCATGAATTTGAGGATTGCTACTAATAAATGGAAAATAGAAACTACTATGCTTTTGTCTCAAATTTTAAAGTGACTGGTAGTATCAATGAGCAAGCATTAAAAAAAAAAAAGACTGCTAGAGTAGAGAAAAACCTTACGAAGTATCTGATGTTGTTCTTTCTAAAAGTACTGTGCCAAATCTCCTCTTTCAATAACTTCCTAGTGAAAGAAGCCAGAGAAGTAGAAGAGAAGAAACAACAGCAGAAATGACAAAACATTCAGCTGTCCATGACATACACTAACAGATTTCTGAAAAATTCTCTCTCTGATCTCAGAAATCCTAATGAGCAGTTCCTAGTTAACATTAGCCTATGATAAGATTATTTGGTTTATTTTATACAATCTTTTTTAACCTTGGTCTTCTTGTGCTATTAAGGAAAATTCATGTTGTCTTTCCTTGAACATTTATTTGGAACTTATTTTGTTCTTTCATAGAAATGGTTTATGGATTATTTGAGGGGGAAATACCCCAACATTTCACCATTTAGTTATTCAAGAAATAATTTATTAATCATTTTTAGAGAAACTTGAAGTCTAATAAAATATACAAAACATGAGCATAATGTTTGTAATATGTGAAGGACAACTATAATATATTTAAGGTATCGTAAATCCAAATAAATGCTAGGAAACTTCAGAAGCGGGAGAAATTATGACCCAATGATGAAAGAGTAGGCCTCATGCATTACAGTATCAAGAGAGCTCGGCTTTGAAGTATACATATAAATTTATCATGTGCATAAATAAGAATAAGGAGAAGCAGATGAGGGGAAGAGAAGAGGAAGGAGAAGGAGGAAAAGGAGGAGGGGGAGAGGGAGAGGAAGGGATGAAAGAAGAGAGAGAGAAGGCATTTCAAGGAGGAAGAACAATTTTAGCAGGGTATGAAAAAAGGACTACCATGGGATATGTGCAATAGTTTAAATAAGCAGTTTCATTCTATGGGGCACTAGGGGCAAGGAAGGAAGTAGGAAGTAAGGATGGGATGGTAGTCTTTGGCACTTTTATCACAGAGCATGTGGTAAGCCAGAATAAGGAGAAGAAATGTTTTAAAGTTCTCTGTAGAAAACTGATTATCCATTTTTTGTCAAAACCCCATGATGCATAACTCCCATATTTTGTCTTATCTTATGATTCTTCCGTTTCCATCTTTGGATTCTGTTCCAGCCAGCCCTAAGGGGTAAAGTCAATAAGAATGTCACCAGAGCATCTATTAGGACAGAGCACTCAGAAATTGCTTTCAAAAAGACAACCAAATATTTGCTCCCAGGGTTCTATTCCTGTATATCCTGGAGAAATCTGACAGATTCAAATCTACAGATTCTTGATTCAACTTTCTGCTGCGTACTTTCTGGTTGGTAGTTTCTGAGTGGAAAACGCAGATACCCCCATCTGGAGATCGCCACAATTGCTGGGCATGCTGTGCATTTTAAGCACTCGGGGATGCTGTATCATGATCTGCACGAACCCTCACATCCATCCTGATCTCTAACTCTTACCTTTTCTATATGCCAGTCAATTCACCAGCAACAAATTAATAGAAAGGGCTTGGATTATAAAGATAGAACTTCTGGACTTGAATCGTATCTCCTCGTTTAGAGCTTTCCGAGATTTGGGGCGGTTTTTAAAAACATCTTTAACTCGAAACTGCCTTATATATAGAAGAGAAAAATCATACCCACCTTTTAAAGAGCTTCCTCTGCGGAATCACAATCACAACTATTGTTTTGGCTTTAATGTCCAAATATTCTAAGGATCAGTGACAGAAGGTATATAAAACACCCAGGATACACTAGGCACTTAACAGACATTAGCTCCCTTACCACCCCTTGGTTTGGATTTCCTGATTTCTTCTTCTGAAAAGTTCCTTCTTCCACATTTCCATCTGTCTAACTTTTACCATCTTTCAAAATACAAACTCGATGTATTCTGAAATATTTTTCAAATGACCTATTGAATGGAAGGTTTATTATCAAAAATCTCTCTTCTAAATTCCTTATGCATTTTATCTGAATCTCTCTTATGGTGGTTTTTACTCTGTACTTTAATTATAGCACAGATATATGTTCTTTCCCTATGTGTTAAGTTCCAATTCCAATTTTGTATCCTCCCAGAATCAAATAGAGTCTTTTTTCCAAGCAATAGGTACTGTTTAATGGAATTCATTTTTCTGAATAGCTCTTTTTTATGTAAAACTACTGAAAAATAATTTAGATTCTGGAAAATCTATAAAATTTTATCTAGAACTATACTTAACAAAGTATGTACTTTGCTATGGTCAACTGATGGTACAGTAATAAGATACAAACTTTCTTCCTCTCTAGTTAACAAATTTATGTCATTTAAACTACTTGAAATCTTTTGTCTTTTTATAAGTATTTAAGAATATATATATATATATATATTATGAAATTTGAATCTCAGTTCAGTTTTTATTGCACCTGTGTAATAGAAATTAAGATCACAAATCCATATTAATAATTTGCATAGCTGACAAAGGCTTCATAAGAAAAATAATTTTTTTTACATTAAGGTCAAAGTTGTAATGTTGACTATAAACTTAAAATACAAAAAAATTACACATTTCAGGATCATATTGTCTTTATTCTTGTGGATTTTCTTCAGAGAATTTGATTAATGCCTTATAGAATGGTGTTATAAAAATGAAATCCTCATATTTCAGTTTATTATTTAAAGATTCTTCTAATAGGCATATGGGAATTGAATATGAATAAACTTAAAAGTAAAATTGTAAGCCTTTTTAAAAACTTCAATTGAAAAGATACTAGTTATGCAATTATTCATTCCTCCTGAAATTTAAAATAAAATATATAAAGCATGACCTACATATTTCTCTGTCTTCGGCAACTTCTTTTAACTACGTTGCTAGCCTAATGTTTACTGGGTTTTCCTTAAAGGTATTTTTTAAAGTGTCATTTATGTCCTTCACCTAATTGGTAGGTTCACTCCACTAGCTCTGAAAATGTTCATTGTAGCCAAGATGAACTAGTGATAGTGTTTAGTTTTACCTTTTGTTTTCAAATAGAGTGAACCATGGAGGGAAAAAACAAAACAAAAAACCACTTCAACTGATTAGACATTTCACAGCAATCTTAATTTCCTTCAACATTTCTTTTCTATCTCTTGGGAAATGTATGCCTGTGTTTACCATGTTAGCCTCTCCACTATTTGTGGACACTGAGGCAGAAACAAACTTAATTTTGTTTTATAAGCTCTTCTACCTTTGCTGTCAATAAATTATCCCTCCCCTCTCTTCGAGAGTGTGAACTCTTGCCCTTTCTACAGTTGAAAAATGTCGTTTTATTTATCTTTATCATGGTCACACTTTTCCTTTTATTTGCCGCCTTTCCTTTCTTATCATTGTGTACTCCCTTCACTTCTTTTTATAATCTTTCACATCCTGTTTGTATCTCATGCAACTTATCTGGCAAATTGCTCTTCCTTGTTCCTGATTATTTTTGCATTTTCTTGTTCATGTTAATTGGCTCCTTTTTTATTTCCTGTATATTTATTACTAAATGGCATTCATTGCCTTTGGGCATACATTAATTCATCTTTCAGGACTTTCCATTTGCTATGTGTCTTTTCTTTATATATTTCTTTTGGCAACATCCATTTCATTTTACTTTTCTCATATGTTGGTGTATTTTTTTGTTGTTGCTTTTTAAATATGACTTCATATCTGTAATTCATGCTTCATGTATTATTAGGAGGAATTTATAAAATAAATTACAGTATGTTATAAAAAGCGTTAATTTGGATTGTCTAAAAATAGGTTTGAATTCACTGTACTGCAATTTGTTAACCTCCTTCTTTACAGCCATATAATATAGTTTCACAATAAATAATTAGGAGCTAGTTTTACAATTTAAAAGGACTATAGATATTCTAATTTATGGTCCTGAGATCAGAAAAGGGAAGTTTAATGATAAGTGAATAAACAAAATGTAAAATTTATAACTTATTTCAACTTATAATGAACATAATATGCACATAACATAATATGGATATAATGAGCACAATATGAACACCTTCATGCACATAATATGGTGACATTTAAAACCAGGTATACCTTCAGTGAGAAACCCTTGAAAAGCATGAAATTTAATGAGGCAAATAAAAATGTACCAAATAGATAGCAATGTGATAAATATTATAAGATTAAATAGAATTATACTATACCATGCTTTAATTGAAAGGTAAGTTTCAACAGGAAGGGTGGCAAAAAATGAAATAAAGAGTAAGTGAATGTTTTACTAAGGAATTTGGATTATCCTGTGGTTCAGTGGGAATCATTGAAGATTTTAAACAGAGAAGTGGCATGATGAGATTTGATTTTGGAAAGAGAGTTCTAGTGCAGATGAAGATTCTATAGGCTTGGAGGCACCATGAACCATAATAATGATGAGAGAGAATAATGAAGGTTCAAAATAAGGCAGAAACTGAAGGAATAATCAGAAAATATATGAGTCATTTACAGGTTCAATCAAGAGAACTTGGGAACCCTTGGGCATGGGTGTAGGAGAAAGTAAGGGGAAAAAGTTGTAGAATTCAGGACCACTTAATTTAAATTGAAAAATAAACCTTTAAAATGGTTGCCTATTCAATCCAGTTTCATCCATATAGATTCTCCAGTTTCCACTGACTGTTTAGTTTACTGCTATCTCATGACAGTACTTAATGAATTGTGATTGACAATTGATTGAATTAAATGTATAGTCAACAGGGAAAAAAATAACTCAATATTGGATTAATACTTACTTTATTGCATAAACGAATAGTGACACATTCAGACTTCCTAACATGCAGCAAGGGAGCCCCAAAAAAACTATAAAAAATATTTCATAGACATTCATGCAAAATGAACATTGATGGTAGTAAATTCTAAAAATGGCAGAATTTGGTTCTAAATCAAATTCAATTTCCATATTTGCATAGTACGTTTGAAAGCATCTTATAACTATGTTCGTAGTATATTGTTCAGCTCATTTCCATAATCTAATTCAGTGATACTTATGCTCTTCAAATAGTATTCACTGATCATATTTTATCTCTTCTTTATCCTAGATTGTGGTTCTGTGAACTATAAACCACATCAGGAAAAGATTGTAAATATCATAAATATTATGCCAATTTCTTTAAAATGGCAATTATGTAAAATTTATTTTCTGCTTTTTCCTTAAGAACCAAATCAGACAAACCTTTGAGCTTAAAGGTGAATTTTAATACCTTTTAATTACATAGCATACGTTTTATAAATCCTTTCATTTAATAAAAATCATCATTTTGAGAAAATAATCATGTAACATAAAGCTATTGATTTTAAACAGACTTTAGTTTGGTAAACTTTCTCATCACAACTTGCAAAATTTCCAATATAATTGCTGGTTGAATTTGCAGTAAGTAATGCAAGTGTTTGTTCTATAGATTTAACACACTATTCTTCCTGCTAATTTATTAGTAGTAAAACAATGATTGTGATATATTGATATCATATTATGGGCAAAATACTCTACCAGACACTTTGCAAAGACTAGTTTATATAATATAACAACCTTGCTGAGAAATTAGGTGGCAAGCAGCAGCGGCTTCTTCTCCTTCTTTTCCTCCTCTTCCTTCTCCTCCTCCTCTTTCTCCTTCTGCTTCTCCTTCTTACTACTACTACTACTACTACTACTACTATTACTACTATTACTACTACTACTACTACTACTACTACTACTACTACTACTACATTTTATTCCTTTTATTCCCAGAAATAGAATGTCAGGGAGCGTATGTAATTTGTCCAATATTTCTTTGCTTGTAAGTGTAAATCCTGGATTGGAATCCATATCAGTCTTTTTCTAAAGCCGTTGCTCATTTCCACTGGATTATGCTGTCATATTGTAACATTAGCACTCTCATTTTAGGGGCAGTAATAGGCAAATAGGGAGTAGGCCTTAAAAAAACAGTTATTATTTTTTGCAGAAAACCCTAAGAAAACAAACAGGACTTTTGTAAAGATGTCAGTTTCCCCCAGATATGTCTAGCCCATGTTTTTTCTCCAATATTAAGACAAAAACATTGTAAATAATTGTAAATTAATTACTTAAGTTTTTTGTGTATTTATACAAAATAAATTTTTATTTCTCTAGACAACTTCAATGAGCCTATTGTAACAAAACTATACTGATTATATTATATATACTTATAGCTTTTGTAATTTTTTGATCTAGCTGTCATAGCTTATAAAATGCTATAAAAAATTTAATGTGGCATACAGACCTTTACCCAAAAAAGTGCATAATTAGAAGATAACATCTTACATGTCATTTCTAAATTTATTTTTTTTTTAAAGATTTTATTGGGGAATTGGGGGAGAACAGTGTTGGGGAATCAGGGAAGTGGGACAGACAAGTTGAAATCTTTTTATTCTTCAGTCTAGTTGCGGAGGACGTTGCTTCACTGGCCTATGTTGGTATCATCATTGCGTTCTTCCCGGATGAGGCAGATCAGTTGCCAGCCTCTAGATGGTCGCTCACCGCGGCTATTGGCAGCTACACTGGCTGCCAGCAACTCACGCTGGCTGCCGGCCACTCACTGTAGCTTTTGGCAGCCCACTGCAGCAGGGGCTGCAGCCTACACCATCGCCAGGGCTCGCACAGCCCAGCTCAAGGTGTCACTCAGCCGGTCTTCTAAATTTGTTTTTATTATATTTATTTACCAATGGTTGGACTTCTTAACTCTGACAAGCATCTACCACATTGGGCTCAAGTCTGTTCTATTCATGTCCACACTTCATAGGTACCCATAGTAACTTTAGGTTTCTTTCCCCAGTGATGTGTGATACTTGAGGCAAGTGCTGCATTTTGTCATTTATTCTCTTTTGTGACATACTGTAAACTCATGTAAAAAGTTTTTTTTCTTTTAATTAATGTTTATTGGGGTGACAACTGTTAGTAAAGTTACATAGGTTTCAAGTGTACAATTCTGTAATACATCATCTATATATCACATTGTTTGTTCACCACCCAGAGTCAAAAGTTTAATGCTTTTCCATGTTTCTAATGATCATGCAAGACAAGAGGCCTTATTTCCTTAATCATTACTTTTTTTTTCCTTTGAATATCTTGGCCCAAGGTGACTATTAGGGTATTTGAATATTATCTCCAGCCTAATTTGAGAGAATAGGTTGAGGGGAGTGTTTACATTTATTTGTTGTTTGTTGTTGGTGGTGGTGGTTCTGCTGTTTTGGCACTGTAGAAACCTATTTGAGGTCTGTATTTGACAAAGAATGTTAATATTGGGTTGTCAGAAAAGTATGATGCATTTTTGCAATGAAAAACATAGAAAAAATATGTCATGACTTTTCCAACAACCCAAAATATAAGAAAGTAATTCAAATATCATTGATTATATAAATTTCTGAAAGACATATAATTATAAGGATCAGTTCATGAGGACCTTTTCTCCAACCATGAAGAAATAATTTTTTATATTATTCAGTGATCTCTAGAATTTCTGTGTGAGCTGCCAAACTGACATGTTCTCTTATTCTCTCTCTCTCTCTCTCTCTCTCTCTCCCTCTCCCTCTCCCTCTGCCTCCCTCCCATGTCACACACACACACACGCACGCACGCACGCACACACACACACACACAGAAACACACAAATACAATAGAAATTAATACACTAAGAATAGATACACACAGATTCGGTTTGGTAGCAATTTATGCACTGAGCCAAGTACTACATTTTTTTGTTTGTTTGTTTCAAGGCTAGCTTAACACCAGTACAACATCAGTACAGGCCAGGTGTTAAAGTTGGAATCCTGACTAGTAGGTTTATGAAATGCAGAACTAAAACCCCTATTTTCAGAAATTTCTCCTTGATTGAAACATAACATTGCATCCAAAATTATACTCTATCAACTATTTTCTTTTAATTTTGACGATCTACTTTGAAGAAGTCATTAATCTGTGTATTAGTAGTGCTGAGGACCTCACTAATATTTTTTAGTTTGTACATCCCATAACCATAAATATATTCAGAAATGACATAATGGTTTATTCCTTAACCCAAAAAAGTTAATTTCATTCCTTTCACCTTCAGTAAAATGCCATTCGTCTATCAAAAATAAGGAAAAAGTATTCCATTTTACCAACAATTCCACAGCTTTTAGTTGACTCACCTGTGTGTGTGTGTGTGTGTGTCTAAATTCAAATTTCAAAAATTGCTTCTAGATAAATTAAGATGAACAAAAGAAATAATGATGACACGACAGTAATTTGGGTTTTCTGATAATGTCTTATATTAACCTCAGATTACATGTTCCAAATGGACCTGGAAATTTTTAAATTGTAAAAGTTAGATTCTTTCTTTACTATTTTTGTTACATAATTTCATTAGGAATTTGATAAATGATATGAATACTAACCTCAGGAAAAAACTGCAAAAACTAGTAAACAATTTCAAATTGTAGAATTCCTGAAGCTCACTCATGGGCTCCTCGGAGTCTTTCATTCCAACATTATATCAGTCAACATTTATTAAACTCCTACCATATGTTAAGCAATTTTTAAGGGAATTTGAAAGGTTTGTTGCACAAGAACAATTTACATGTTCTTGGTATTACATAAAGAATATTGAGAGAGAAACATACTTCAGCAAACAATTGTATTTAAAAGATGATAGATGATAGATAGATAGATAATAGCATATACTTACATAGTATTTGCCATATGTCAGACAATTTTATAACTCCTTTTATATATTATTCATCTCTTCCTCAAGCCCTTAGTTAGGTACTGCTATTATTCCCATTTTATAGATGAGGAAATCAAGGCATAAAATGGTAATGAAACTTGTCCATGATAACTCAAGTACTAGATGGCGATTCAAAACCAGGTCATGTGTTTCAAGAGTCCATGCACTTAACCATTATATTTGCTGTCCTTCATAAAAATATAACAGAAGTATAGAGTGACATGGAAGATGAAAGAACCATCAATTTTGTTGGTAGTATAGGACAAGTCTCACAGAAGCACATTAAATTTGAGTTTGGCATTGAAGAAGGAGTAGAAAAGATATATAGTACCTAGATTAGGGTGTTTTGTTATTAAATAAAAATGTGATTTACCATGCTTAATTTAATATTTATAAAGTTCTACATCTCCTGATGAAAGAATAAAACACTAATAATTGTACTCATGAACAAGAAATCTCAAGTAGATGAAACATTCTTTGGTCCTAGCAAAGCTGCAAAACCATTTTACTGAGGTTAATCTGTTTTTAGAATCATGGTTAGCTCTTAGTAATAGGCCCATAACAGTAAATATCAAATGTTGTATGTCTGTGAGGTAAAATTATCCTATTAATCACATATACCTAGATTTGTAATTTTATTACTTCTCAAACTGTTGGCAAAGGGTACTGCAAATGAAGTTGCAAAAAGCCATTATAATGGGTGGAATAAAAGTCAATGTGTAAGAAATAACATAATTCTTAAAAGGAATCATTTTGCTCATTTCTTACTTTTAAAACATGGGATATAAAAATATTGTAGGTGGGGGCCGACTGAGGGGCACATTGGTTAAGCGCTGGTTTTGGGATGCCAGCGGCCCCGGTTCGGATCCCACATGAGGGCCAGTGACACTGCCCTCTACAGCTAACAACAGCTCCACCTGGAGCTGGGCTGTGCCAGGCCCAGCGACGGTGTAGGCTGCAGCCCCTGTTGCAGTGGGCTGCCATAGGCTACAGTGAGTGGCCAGCAGCCAGCGTGAGCTGCCGATAGCCGCGGTGAGCGACTATCCAGAGGCCGGCGACCGATCTGCCTCATCCGGGAAGAACGGAATGACAATACCAACATGGGCCAATGAAGCAATGTCCTCCGCAACTAGACTGAAGAACAAAAAGACAGCAACTTGTTTGTTCCCCTTCCCCGATTCCCCAACGCTGTTCCCCTCCACCAAATCCCCAATAAAATCTTTAAAAAATATATATATTGTAGGTGGATTATGGGATGTTGTTAATGAAATGTGCCACATTCAGGTAGTGCCACCATTTGCCACCATTAGTAATACCTACTCTTGCTAACTTCCTACCCCGTTTCTGCCCCACTGTGCCCCACCCTGTGTGATCCTCTACAGAAATGATGAGTTCTTTGACTCTGCTCTGGGCTGCAACAGTATCTTTTCCATGCTACTATGAGAGAACCCTCCCTGTGGTCATCGTAGCTACTTATTAAGAGTTGTTCTCCCCACCATACTAATAACTTTTCGAGGACAAGCTCACTACCTTTTCCATGCGCATAATATCAGAATTCAACATTGTTAATAAATATGTGCCAAAAGAATTGATGAATTAAAGGGAGGAAAAAGTGAGTAGGTGAAAGCCATCACAGCTTCACTAGGAGAAGAAATTACGAGAGGGATCCAAATTTGTAAACTAAAGCAATGAACACACAACTAGTCAGACAGAAAGGAAATGTGGCTGATGTGTTGATCAGAGATGTGCACCATAAAATCTATTCTAAGTAATTTTCTGATAGGACAGATACTGTAAATTACATAATTTATGCTTTTTGTAAACCAGATGTGTATATAAATTCAAAGCTGACTTTCAGCATGATTATACTAAACTATATGTATCACTACTAATAATTGTAGTATTAGCATTGTGCTTGAAAAAAAACAACAACCAACTAGTCTGTGGAAATGCCGTTGGCCTCTCCTCTTCTCTTCACCTCCCATCCTGCCATTCCTCCCTAGGGCACTATTAAATATAAGTTTCCCAGATTCTTTCTTGTGACTTTTTATGGTCTGAATGTAAGTAATCTGATTGGTGATGAAAATTCAGAACAACATAGCCCAAATACCCTGGGAATCAGAGTTCTGCCAAGCACTTAGGAACTAAGAAAAATATACTCTCTTGCACATGTGGAATGTTGGGGGGAAACTGTGCAGCTCACTAGGTGTTAGAACAACAGTGCAAGAGTATCCAGTGGTGACATGCATAAAGACATGACCTCCCTGAGAGCTCCAGTGACTTAGAAATGAAATCTTAGACCGCACTGTGAAAGTCGTAGATGCTGTTTCTTTCGGAAAGAATGGAAACTGTATAGGTTGAAGGTAAAGACAGCAAATCCACTGATAACACTGCCATGGTTAAGTGTTTCTACTGAAAACTTCTATCAACACCATGGCTCTAAAGAGTTCATTCTGGAAGCCAAGAACAGTGAAATGCCAACTAAGAACCTAACATTTCTAAACATTCATTAAATGGATTTTATTTCTCTTGTGGGAGGGTGCTTGGAGCTAGAAGTACCTTGGAAAAAAGCAAGCCCCGCTTTACAGAAAGTCTTCTGGCAAATGACGGAAGAAATAGTTCACATTTTAAAATGTATTGTGCAAAGAGAAAACCAAATAAACAAGCAAACACATATCCAATATGGCGTAAAGGGCATATCCATTCATTCTCCTCTCTGACTTTTCCAACCTCCGCGTTTTCCATTGGGCACAGTCAGAACTGATGTTTCAAATCACAACTGCTGTATACTGTAAGAGTCTGAACACTACAGATATATTCCATTGTGCAACCCTTTAGGATTCTAAAAGTAGAGAGATGAGCTAAAACATTTTAAAGATAAACTTAAATTACACAGAAAGAAAAGTAAAGAGCTTTTCATTCACCCTGAGCTAATCAGGAAAATCAACTAGCCAAAACCCCTCATGGCCAGAACACTCTATATAAATCTGTTCTATGTGACCTTGAGTTTTACTTACATTGTTTGTAGCCTGTCAATGATGATTTTACTTTACGGTGTTCAGGTCTATCAATCGCGTTGATAGAATTCACTCATTCAGGCCACCTCTGTCTGGCATGTGTGAGGTTCAAATGGGGAACAAAGCCTCTAAAATCAGGACCCTGACCATGAAGAGGGCTTTCTAGGCCATGAGCTCATGGCAATCATTTTCATCCATTTCAGTGTATATGTGTAAGATTTAGAACACATAGAATTAAATTAAGAAATAAACATGTACTGTGGAGACTAACAATAAGCCTTAGAAAAATCAAATCTTCATCAGGTTGCTTTTAAAGGGTATACCATAGGAAATCTATCGCTAATATTATGATCATATTTTAATATTTTAATTTAATTAAAATTAGTATTTTAATAACTGCTTTTCTTCTAGCTACACCTTTCTCATTTTTATATTTTTTAGCTAATGAAAAATGATGAATCTGATCTTACCCTATTGGATATTTTGAAATGTTGAATAATTCAATAAAAATACCACTCTTCAAAAGCATTTCTTCTTTGCTTTTTATTTTTTTTTTTGTTTGTTTGTTTTTTGTTTTTTTTTTTTTTAGCTGAGCCATCCTGCCACCTGTTGGCAGCTCAACAGCAACTCAGCTCGGGCTGGCATCAAACCGCCGTTGCTCAGAGCTCAGCTCGCACTCTTGAGCGAGCTCTTAACCAACTGAGCCACTCGGCCGGCCCTCTTCTTTGCTTTTTAAATTACACCTGTAGGCATAAAGGTTAGATTGTCAGCCCCTACTATTGTGTTTTGTATTATTGGTAGTGGTAAATATTTTTCTGTAATCCTTTTTTTTTTTTTTTTTCTGAGCCATCCTGCCACCTGTTGGCAGCTCAGCAGCTCAGCAGCTCTTCAGCTCAGGCTGGGCATCAAACTGCTGTTGCTCAGAGCTCAGCTCGCACTCTTGGGCGAGCTCTTAACCAACTGAGCCACTCGGCCGGCCTTCTGTAATTCCTTTGAAATGTTCTGCTTCGTAAGTAATAAAGTGAAGCATATATTCCCTTTCCCTGGCATTAAAATGAGATTCTGCTCCCTTATTGAGGAAGTACAAGTTTGGGATTTCATTTACAAGTGGATATATATGGACTACTTTCTCTAACATCTAATAAATTTTTCAAAGACAGGATAATTTAAGTCTTTATCCTATAAAGAATAAGTACTTTTTTTAAATGTACAGCCAATACTACCTAATGAAATTAAATACAATACAATAGAATTTTAATGGAGGAAGAACTGTTAGTGATCATTTATTCTAGTTTCTTGTTTCAATTAACATACTTAAAAAAAAAACTCTTTCTAGAAAATAGAACAAAAATTGCTAGCACATTTTCAGTTACTGTGTTCTTTCCATGATTAAGAAAAATATTATTTTACAACATGATTATTTTCGAAAAATTAAGAAAGAAAAAAGTACAAACAGCAGTTTGTGAAGTATCCCTTATTAACTATATTACATCATAGAGTTACACATTTTTTTACCTTTATTTTTCTTTACATGCATATTTTTTATTTTATAAATTTTTATTCTATAGATAATTTTGTTTTCTGATTTTCTTTCACAAAATTTAGAGTGCAAAAGTTCCAAGTCACTGAATATTTTTTGAAAAATAATTTAAGGGCTACATAGTTTTGTGATACTTAATATTATAAATATAATGTTAAAAAGGTTTCAGTTGGAGCTTTCTATATTAATTTTAAAGTAAAAATTAGCAAGGCATTGTAGTAAAAAATTATTATACAACAAATGGCTTTGCATCAAAACTTGTCCATTCATGATTTTAGTACATTCACATTTCAGGGTTTTCAGTGCATTTCTCAAAGTCTAATTCCTTGAATGATGCTTATCAATAGCTTTTTTTATTCATAGTTTAAATCCCTCTTTGGTACCTATTTCCTTCACAACAAATGTACCAAATTATTATCTCCAGTTATACATTAATAATTAATTTAATATACTCAATATGTCATAATACTAAATGAGTAGATAACGGTAGCTTTAGAACTAGCCTTTGGGGATAAATGCAGAGAGGAAGACAAACCAACAAACATGTTTACTAAAATTTATCAGAATGTTGAAGGGTCCACTGAACCATGGATTTGGATATGTGGCTTTGGGAGTATGTTTCAATTCAGCAAAGCAGGCGATCTGATAATAGTAGCACAAGTAAAAATGAGATCATAAAGCACAATTTCTAAGACCTTTTAGAAATAACACAGATGATTGGAAGTTCAAAGCCATTCTTAAGCCTGGTGATATTAAACAGTTTATTAAACAGATATTAAAGTATTTCTAAAACTTTAAGAAATAAAGATACTTTTCCACAAATCTGCTCTGGTATTAAGGCTAATGTTATGTATCCATGTTACCTCTTGGGACAATTCCCAGTTATCTATCCAAAAGGATAATACAGTGATCAAACTTATTATCCTTCCTGTTCTGAATTATCTCTATGATATCAGTGGTAATTTATAAAAGAGCCGTAATCACTCTTACTTAGTACCTTAGAGAACAAGGATATGTTCAAAATCAATGAAAACCTCAAATCACTCAAAAGTATCAATTTAGCTAGCTTTTTCAACATCTTCCTATATACCATCCTCTAGCAGTTCTGCTAAAAGTAGAAACATTGATTAATGTGTATTATCTTTTCCACCCTCCACTGCCACCCTTTAGAAGAAATTTGAGAGATAGAAGAAATGCCCGAAAGCCAGGTTGCTTGAGGGAACTGGAGAAGTCAAGGACCTAAATTATATCCACCAACTAGATAATCAATCTTTGAAGTATTGAAAGTTGACTGCACATGGGAAGAACAGTAGACAAATGATAAATATTACTGTTTGCATGTTGAAGAATTTACAATGTTGAAGAGAATAGGCACACTATTGGCATTACAGGTAATGAATCTTGGAACCCACGAAGTTGTTGTTTCATAAAGTGGAGATTTCAAAAATTCCCAAGTTAGAGCACCCTCAATGAATTGCTTCAGAAGTTGAAGTTTCCACGTATGTATACTTTAAAAGCAGAGAAGATTGACCTATGTGCACACTAAGTCCATAACTAAGTACACAAAGAAGTACTGTGCACAAATCCATGAGTAAATCATCCTCCAAGTAAACGTGTTGCCTGTCAGTGCTGATCACGGCTACAGTTGAGTTCCTGGTGAAATGATCCACATTGACCATGAATGAGGCCACTTCCAGACACTGTATAGCCAGCTCCAACATGACATCATTTACAAAATAGTCTTTTTAGTTTCCTGAAAAAAAATATGAATTTCCTACTTTGAATCTGCATTGTTTCTATCTTCTACAAAGACATATCGTCAACTTCAAAGAGGGATGGAATATATATATATATATATATATATATATATATATATATATATATATAAAACTTAAATTGAAAACCAAGGAGTCTAAATGACAATATTTGCCTCTTTAGAGTACATACATTGCACTTCAAAATTATTAAGTAGGGAAAAGGAATGCCTATATATTTTTTTTTTTCAAAGAAGTGAAGGAAGCCAATACATATTAGCAAATTTTAAAGAGGTTCTCATTCCACATCCATTAAAAAGATATTTATTGTGCCAGGAACTGGATGCTCATTTGCAGTCCTTGAAATATGCATTGGAATAGAGCAAGAAGAACAAAGTTACCCATTTTTGTCATTACCTCCTTTATGTACAAGGCTACACTAGGCACTTTGCAAAAAAAAAAAAAAATGAGAAGGAATGAAGATAAATAAATACATCAGACCTCTGATTATAGTCTTTGAGCAGATCTAATCTAATTGGAGAATTGAATATGCATGTGATAGTGTAAGCAAAACAGATTAAGTAAATTAATAAGGATTACTAATATATTATAATGATATGTTGGTACTCTGCTTCTTATTATTCTCCTACTTAATCTACTCTAAGGTAACGAAATAGTATAGTGGAAAGAATGTTACTTTATGTTTTCCATTCGTGGATCTGTTACAAACATTTGGACTGACCAGTGGGCCAATCATTTAATAACAAGAATAATAGTTCCCACTAGTTTGGTTGCCTGGGTGCATTACATACCTTGTTTCATTCAATCCTCACATCTTCCTTAGGGTGTAGATCTTCTGACAATGCAACTGACCATAAATTTGTCAGGAATAGGCCTGCTTTTTCCCTATTGTCCCAGAATACTTATTATTTCCATCCCCTTTTTATCTTCAAGAGTGTCTCTGTTTGGATGATATATTAAATTGTCTTCATGTGATGAGATAGTCACAATGGAACAAGTAGTAGAGGCAGATTTGATCCAAGGCTGTTGATAGTCAAAGCCGATACACATAACTCTGTATGTCCCTCTGGCTAAATAGTTCCATCTGCTCCCTTGTCTATAAATAAAATTAAGCCATTGAAGTCAATGATCTCCAGGACTTCTTCCATCTCTAAACTCTGAGAGACTAACTACAAAGAGACAAATGTGTGGGCTCGTGAGACTGGGATGCAAAATTTACACCAGGGTTAGCAAACAAAAGTATAAAACAGTGAAGAGAAGAAGGGGAGACAGAATGGAAGATTTAACACATTATCTATTTCATAATAGAAATGTAGCTCTGAATGCTTAAAAAGCCAACCTCTCCTAGCAATAAGTATGGCAAACAGATCACCTTTAAAATAAATTAAGGGAAGTTGTATGTTTCCGGATCTTTCTGTGTTAAGAGCATGAAACGATGTGCGATCTTGTTCCTTATGTTTTCAAAATATGTCAGTATTGTTTCAGGTAGTTTGTATTTCCTTAAAATCTAGCTCATAATATAGTGAGATCTTCATTCAAAGTTTTTGAATCACAGTATGATATTGCCTACAAAGACTTGTGTGGCTCTCCGATGATTTTTAGGGTGCACTTCAGATTTATTATCTCCCCAGATGATTGTAGTTTCCTGGAGAAAGTTGATGCCTTCCCACCAGCTTTGACTTCTCATATTCTCCCCTTTGCACCCTCATCTTATTGGATTCTTGCCATCAATATTAAATTGTCTTAATCCCAATTTTTCCACTTATTGCTCATTTTGCAATTGGCACTGGTTCTTAGGCCCCTTGAAAGGTACTTCTGTGGCAAAAGATTGAAAAAAATTGGCAGTTGCTGTCAGGGTTAATGTAGAAAAAATAAATCTCTTATATTGCCAGTTTGGATTTACTTTTTTATTTTTAATGGCCCCAACAGATGTTGGAGGAATCCTCTACTTCCTGCATACTTCCATTTTTACAGCTGGTACTGCTTGACTGGTTCTTGACTTTGGGGGAGCAGTTCCTGGGTGTTTACACAGTGATTTACAGACACCCTCTCACCACAGACTTTGACCATCCTCACACTTTCTGTCAGTTTTCCCCTGAAACTGACTGATGTCACTGTTATCCAGCCCCTCACCAGGTTTCTCAGCTTCAGTGTTTCCTAGCAGTTGACTCTTCCTTCATTGTGTAGCATTTTGAAATGTTTGCATTATTAGGTAAAATACGTAAAGAAGAGGAAGTACAAATTAAAGGTGATTTTCAACTTCACAAATCAGGCAGTCCATCTTTTTTGGTACCTTCCTTGCTATCTTTTCCTCATTTTTTCTTAGGTACTCATGATAATTTGCATTTGAGTGGTTCACTTCTTTAAGACTTTTTCTTTTTCTGTCCGTTCCTTTCCTTTCTTTTCCATTTATTTATTTATTCATTCATTCATTCATTATATATATATATATATATATATATATATATATATAATTTTCAAGATACAAGCGTCAGTGCTACTAGTTTCACCAACCGTATTAGTTTCAGAGAGCTGCTGTAACAAAGTACCACAGACTGTTGGCTTAAAACAATAGCAATTTAATGTCTCACAGTTCTGGGGGTTTGAAGTCTGAAATCAAGGCCTCACCAGGGTCAGTGGCCCCTTGAAACCTGAAGGAATCATTCTTTGCCTCTTTTCGTTGCCAGGGGATTGATAACAGTCTACATCCTTACCTCAAAATTACACAGTTCAAATCTCTGCCTTTGTTGTCACATGACATTTTCCCTGTGTGTCTCCCCTCCCATAGTCTTCCCTCTTGTGTGTCTGTGTCCAAATTTCCACTTTTTATAAGGATACCAGTCATATTGGATTAGGGCCTACCACAAGGACCTTGTTTTGACTTCATTACATCTGTAGAGACCTTATTTCCAAATAAGATCGCATTTTAAGGTATTGAAGGTTAGGACTTCAGTATATCTTATTTAGGGGGACCTAATTTAACTAATAGTACCAATTAACAACAGAATTCTCCGCATTTGCTTCCAGAGGAAATTTTGACAGCTTTTAGCATTCAGGAGGATTCCACAAAGCTGAAAGTGCCACTCAAGGTTGCATGCTATCTTCTCTGTGATTTCTCTGCACTGTTCAGTTGCTGTCTTAGTTTGAGAGGTCCCATAGACAAGGCAGAGTCAGATACAAGACACTGACCAAAAAGCATTTGCTTAAGCCTCCATTTCTTTCAATAACTTGTAAGTAACTCTTATGTACTATGTAAATTTTGCTCAGTGAACATCCTGACATGAGGAAAAAAAAACTAAGTTATCCATCACTGAAAGAAAAAAATTATTGAGTGTAAGTATCACCTGCCATGGTTTTATTTTCCTTCCCAAGTGTTATTACTTAGACATGTATCAAGGTTGCAGAGGATTCCCAAGAAGCTATCAACCCCCAATTTTAATGGGTTGTTCCAGTAATCAGTGAAATCATTTTAGGCATTTTTGAATTATGCTAGGGAGAGAAAAACGAAAGAACACATTTAAAATAGATAAAGTCATTTCAAACCAGAACTATAGGAATATTTGCCTAAGAGGCTGTTGAAGTTTTCTTTTGATGACAATTTATGATTGTCTTTGTCACCTCTATTAACTTTTTATTTTCTTCTGGAAAATTGAAGAAAATAAAACATTTTACTCAAGCAGATATCTTGGCTCATTTAAGTAACAGTAACATGGTGATGCTTTTATTTGAATATATCTTCAATAAAAATTATGGATAGCTATCAATTAATAAAGTATTCTTAATGTTAGTAATAAAATTTAAATGTTTTAATGTCAATAAAGAATTATATTTGCAAACCCTCTATAGCTAATAATGCAGCTGTAACCCTATACGGTTTGGTGGATCCAAAATGTCTCTTAGAAGTACTTTTTAAAAGTATTTATGCCAGGGCCGGCCGAGTGGCTCAGTTGGTTAAGAGCTCACTCAAGAGTGCGAGCTGCGCTCTGAGCAACAGCTGTTCGAGGCCAGCCCGAGCTGAGTTGCTGTTGAGCTGCCAACAGGTGGCAGGATGGCTCAGCTAAAAAAAAAAAAAAAAAAAAAAAAAAAATACTATGTTGCAAAAGTATTTATGCCAAACATGGAAAGAATACAAATAATTTGTCATGTATTCTACATTGAGCCAAATCTTAGCAGTTCTCAAGCAGTTCTCCAGTGTGTTGATTTGATTTAAAAAAAAATAAGAATAGTGATTTAGGAAACTGTAGGGGAAAAAAAATAGTTAAGCCAGTTGTTCAGACAAAACCAGTAATTATGTGTCTTAATTTTTTTGCCTTCTAGCTCATTTGCTTTGACATTACATAGACCTAGTCTTATTCACATATGTCAGCTGGTACAAGACCACAAGGGTATTACAGTTACATTGGGCAAATCAGGTGAAATGAGGCTTCTAGGGGCAGGAATTATGAGATAGTGTCATGGAGTAAGTGATGAAATCTTTACAGCAACACTAAAGAAAGGGAAAGATATAGGGGAGGGAACTGAAGTTGACAACCGCCTACCTGCATGGTCTTCTGGGGATACCCTGGAAAGTCCTTGCCATCCCTGTGAAACAAGAGAAAAGTATTCATTAGGTCCTCTGGGGTAATTCAACCTTGCAGATGACTATGTACCCACTGGGAAATAATTTGACAGTATGTAAGTGAAAAATAGTTGAAGAATTTTGTTTTAGGATTTAATTTTTTAAATTTCAGGACATTTAAACACACAGGTTTTTATTTATTTATTTTTCTTCTTCTCGTTGATTTTTCATGGAGTTGATGGGGATAAAAAGATCAGCCTTGGCAGCTTGCTGGCATGGAACTGGAGTGTTTAGGGTTTGTTTTGCCTTTTTGCAAGATTGGTCCACAAGAACTTTAAAAGGAGAAAAAGACGATGCAAATTAAATACGTTAGAAACGTATGTCCCATCTGTTTTTATTTCATTTTTAGAAGAAGGTTTTCATACCTTCTTTTATTTTTATATTCAATGATACCACACTATAATGTTGGCCACCTCAGAGACAAACTAAATTAGCTATCCTGACCATATGGAAAGGAAAAGCTTTACCAGCTAAGGAAACAAATTTAACTCAGGCAAAAAGGCCTATGTGTTTTAGACTTTTGTTTTGTTTTGTTTTGTTTTGTGTGTTTTTTTTTAAATGTTGCTAAGTACATAGGAGAGGAATGTAACCCACCTGCATAAGTAAAATTTGAAAAAAGAGTTTAGAAATTCCAAAATAGCTGTTTCTTTTCCTGGCATAATTCAGGAATCACCCATATTTGAAGTCTACTTCTGTTATATGTTATTGTCTGGATTTATTTGTAAGTAAACTCATCCTCAAAGGCATGAAAGCCTTTGGAAGTTCATCTGCTCCTCCCCTCTGTCTCCAAGAGGAATTAAACCTAAACTGTCTCTCTCTCTCTCTCTCTCTCTCTCTCTCTATATATATATATATATATATATATATATATATATATATATATCCCATAATGAAAAAATAAAGCTTCAAAACATTTCAAAGAAAACTTATCCCCTAATGTCTATTCTTTGTAAAATTGAACTAGACATGCCTTTATAGAAAAAGAGATTTTATTTCATTCTCCAAATGCCGATAGTGTAAAGCATTTGATGGAAGCCCTAGGCTACCATTTTATTTTACCTGGAGAGAAGCTTCTCATAAATTCCCCATGTAAAATTGATGGCTGCCTCAGAAATCTCCCAATCTTTGGTTTTTTTACAAACCACAGTGAGGGAATAGAGCTCACAGAGGTCAAGCCTGTGTTTTCAAACCACACAGAGTAGAGGAGTGTCTGCCTGATCCAGGTCTACTTCAGATTGACGTGTGCAGTTATTTACAGTGATTGGGAACATCAGGTTTTATGCACAACCTGCAAAGAGAAGATAATAGATTGGTAGAGAAGCTTCCCTAAAAGAGAGCAAATTGAAGTGTTTATTGTTACCTGACGATAACTCTCAGTGTGGCTAAGCTCTGGCCACTCAACTTTTAGAACACCAAAGCTAAAATTCACTTTATTTCATCAAAATAATAGCCAAACTTCTAAGTGAAGGCATATGTTTTGAGAATTTTTGTATAGACACTAAAATGACATTCTTTTCTGGCCACTCCTACCAGCAGGCATTTCACCCAAATGCACACTGATTACTAAAATTACCTGAATGTATTCAAGATGTGTCTCAATATCTTTTTCTCTACCAAAAGAGGTGGAATTACAGTAATAGTTCCCTTTCTTAAGTCATGGGACACTCTGTGTAATCATTATCTAGCCCACAAGATAACTTCCCAACTCTCAGACACCACCCTAGTAGAATAGCTTTGAAGTGCCTATAGTTCTCCAAATTAAAGCCATTAATTTGTATCAGATGAAATGGACTAATCAAGTAAAAGACATATTTAGAAAATATGAAGTCTTTAGGTGCATATTGTTCTAGGTTTTCTTGTAGTAAGTAAGTAATACTTACTAAGATACCAGAGAAGACAGAACTATTAGCACTAGTAAAAGGACCACCTTGGGCCTGGCAGCCATCTTTCACAGTGGAACATAGTGTTAATGCTCTGAACTACATAAATAAATACTTCCTCCCATTGCTTTTGGGACTTCATAATGTTCATATTCAACTCTAATCATGTTCTATTTTATGGCCAAGTATAAAATATAAATGGTATCCTGAAAACATACATGATGTAATTCATATTATCGATGATGAAAGGAAATGCACATAAATTCCACTTGAGGTATATGACAACCTGAAACCACTCAGCTACTAACACAAAGTTGATAGATCATCTGAATATTGTCAGGTGGGATATTATTAAGTAGACAAAACAAATGGCCACAGGCTTTTCCATGGAGATGGGTTGTTAAAAGTCTAAAACAGATACGACTGAATGTGCTATGTGTGTTTGTTCTGATATAATAAAAACAAGCTATATATCAAAAGAGTTGTTTGTTTTTAACTTAGAGCTTGTTTTGCAGTTAAGAAATGAAATTTTTGCAGCCTATAAAAAATAAAAATAAAAAGAGAGAGAGAAAGCACAACTTTTCTTGGATTAAAAGGAGGAAAAGAAATCAATGCCTACTAAAGACCAATGTTCAAGAAGTACTCTTATTAATAAATAGTAAGACTTGTCTTCTGGTACCATTGAAAGTAAAATATGTGGAAGGAATAGACTGGGATCAGTCCTTTGTAATATTTATTTTTATCATGTGTCCAAAAAAGTCCATCAGAAAAAAAAAATCTGGAACGACATCTTGTGCAGACATTTATCTTTGTTCAAAATGGCCAAGTCAGCTTATAATTTTCCATAGAGAGTATTTGTTTCAGAACATAAGTCCAAAACCTCACTCTTTTGCCATATGATATAATATTTATTTGGAAATAGTTACAAAACATTAATCAATAGGAAAAAAACAAGATGAAAAAGGGGTGACTTAGTAATTCAATATTTTTGTAATAGTGGAATTTCACTAATTTAACTAAGGGAAGTTAGGAACATTGATGAATTTGAATGAATGTAATTTTTACCTAAATGTTCTTAATATCCACTAACAGGTGGCACTAGTTTTGAGCAATTAAATAGAATGTAGGAGTCCCAACTCAGAAAAACCATTCATATTTATCAGTAGGTCTTATCTTTAATGGGTGAATACTTAAAAAGGATAATGATTAGATGACAATAATATTTATAATGTAGGTATTAATTACTGAGGACCCACTATAGGCCAGGCTCTGTTCTATGCTCTTTGCATTTATTAATCCACAGAATTCATAAAATAAGTTGACATTTTATTATTATTTTTGACATTTTACAGATGAAGAGACTGGCACATGAAACTTACCTAAGCTCATATACTTAGTAATTAGTGAATTATCAAGTGTAAACCAGGTACTGTGCTAGGCCACGGGATAAAAAAAGAATAGAACCCAGTATTAATTTTTCCAGAATGGGAAAAGAAAAACAACCCTACTAATCATTATCATAAAAAGTGGGAAACAATACTGAGGTCTTAACCATTCCCTTTTTGCACCCTTATCATGGATGTGGAATGCACACACACACACACACACACACACACACACACACACACACACACACACTCACTCATAAATAGATATTCAGGAGATATCTTAAGCATCCTTGCTTAAATGCCTCAAAGATTAGCTAACTCTTTCCCTATTCTTTCCACAATGTACTTACTGGTATCAACACTACGTTAAATGCTCACTACTAATATTTAAATCTCTGGTATGCCTGTACCTAACTGCTGAGTAGAGTGCTATGAAGAAACTGTTTCATTTTTTTTCCCAAAATCATTTTTATGTATAGAAATATATAATTTAATTCAACACTTCATGAACTGATGGCATAAGAATTTTCCAAGAAAGGAAGCTATTGTTTTTATGAAAACCAAAGATGACTACTTTGGAAAGACTTGATATAGGAATTGCTGAAATAAATTGTTCCAAATTAGGTATAAGCAAAACTACTGTAAAAAGTTGAAGTTTAAAAATTAAGATGTATTCTGTACTTAATTTACTATGCTTGTGTCACTGAACTTGCACTCTACTTCAAAGATATGAAAAATTTTATTTGTAATTTTACATTATAGGCATGTTTCTTTTCACACAAAGAAAAGCTTTGATCCTATACAAAATATGTATTTTGTTCTAAATTTAATTAATAGGTGTTATATATGTATAATTCTATAATAATTCTTCAGGTAAAAAAATCATTAAGATTAAGTCTGAATTCTATATTTACTCTGTAAGTTTGTTTTATGTTCAATGTAGAGTAAGAAAAATCAGACTTTTCACAAAGGCCTGCATCATTTGGAGTAGTTTTTTAAAGGTTTAGTTTGATTATGTTATAATGAAGTAAACACATCTGTATGAATAGTTTTAAACCTCTAATTCATTTTATAAGATGTCAAATGGAGAATTTTTTTTTCTTCAGTTTTTTGCACATTTCGTAAACTGTAGTTTAGAGGCAGCAGGATAGGTAGTTCTTTAAACATATCTGAGTAGATTGAGAAATTTTCCCATATCTCTCACTAATTTCAATTTTTATAAGGAACATCTTGAAAAATGTATTTTCCTGCTTCTTTTTTACTAAGGCATTACTTGTTTTCACAAACTATATTCAGTATATGTTTTAGAAACAGAAGAAAAAATGGCATGATTATGTATCTGGTGCATTTACTAATAAGCCAAGGGCTGTACCAGATGGGCAGGTGAAAATGTGATTATGAAGTGTGTGGAGATGGCTCCATCTCTATAATACATGCCTCTTCAGGTTACTTGGGCGTCTGTTATGTTCATGAATTCACTTTATGATTATCTTTAGAGGACTTAAATAGGCAATCTTATAACATAAAAGGTCTCTAGTAGATGAGGAAAAGTTCCCTCCATTAATTCAATCACAATAAATAGTTCTCCATGTTTCATAACAATCAAATAAATAGAAAGATATCAGCATTATTTTCCTGGCAAGTTTAGAAGTTTGATGCTGAAATATTGGATTGTATATGTGAATGAGGCCAAAGCGAGTTTGCTATTTAGTGGGTAGATGCAAATTAAGTTATAGGTTATACCTTGCACCATTCATTCGGGAATAACACATGGGGTAGACAAAGCCAAACCCCATCCAGGTGGTTGAACTCCTCATGTACTCATTTGGGCTAAAACTTTCAAATGTCAGGTGCCTGGAGAGCTCATTTAATGAAAGGGTTATCTCTGCCAACCAGTCAGTAGTGGACATTTTTTTTGCTCCAGAAGTTGTGAAATATTATTTATGTATGTAGAAGGCAGGGGCTTCCTGCCGTTGTTGTTTACTTGTGGGTTTGGGCAAGTTTCCTCCTTTCCAGAAAGCAAGTTTTCCATAAAAGCAACTTTGCAACAGCCTTGCTCTTTTTGTTTGGTACCCCAGGCGAAAAGCTTTCCATGGCATTGAAATCATTTTCATTTAAAAGCAGGGAGCTCAGATGAACCAGTTCTTTATTGAAAATACAAAAAAAAAAAAAAACGAAAAAAAAACAGAGGCAGTAAGGTATCCTTGGTTAACTTTTTAGTTATTTAAAAGTAGCTTGTTGAAGATTGAATATTTCTATGTTTCACTAGAGCCTTTAAATATAAAAGAGATATGAGACTATATCTGACACCATCAGGCATATTATATTAAAATTTATGAACAACTTCATCAAAAACCACTTTCCCTCTCCTGCATAGAGACAGATTTGTTCTGACATAAACGTTACATGGCTGGTTGCAGCCTCAGATTAATGCGAAGACCCTGGCGATTCCTTTTAGACGTTATTTTATGAAATAATACCTGTCAGCTGCTGCCTGATCCTAGAAAAGGGGGCAGGTTTTCCAGGTCATCTTGCCATCTGTCAGCTAAAGCTCATCTGTCCCTCCACATTACCACCTGATCTGTGCTAACAGGCCTCACAGGGAGGCCTGCTTCATTGGCCCAGTGGGAACCCGGGAAAGAGACTGTGTGAGGACATCACCTGTGATGCTGAGATTTAATTATCGCTGAAGTGATGAAGATGTGCACGCAGATTGAAATGCTTTTGAATAAATTCATGGAGCAGGATATGCTCTGCCCCTCTGCCTCCCCCTCCCTTTGCTTTCTCCCTCTTTACCCCCAGCCCTCAGCCTAGTGTGCTCACTGGTTGTAACAAAAGCTTTCAGACTCACCCTTAGATATCTGCATGTGCTCTCTTGGAAAACACACACTCTCACTCATGCACAGGCACACACACACCCAACACAACTAACTACGTCTGCTAAAGTATCTGCCTCAAGTGAAAGAACAAACCATGTTGTTGGGAGAACATTTCCCTCAGCTTTCTATGGCAAACCTGATTATTTTCGGCTAAAGTTTCTTGTTATCAAATTTTAAAGCTGTATTGATTGTTGCTGGGTTGAAAATCAGATTTCATTGTGGGGCCAGCTTTTTACCTACGGTTTTACTCAGTTTGTGGTATCACCAGCATAGAGTTACCTGGGGTGTCCTGTGGAGAGTTAATGCCAGGGTTCACAGTGGAGGTGGAAGTGTGGTGGAATACAAAAGGTAAAGAAGGGCAGAGAAAGCCCCCGGAAACCTCTGGGACTGTGGCTCCCTCACGCTCTCTCAATCAATACCCTGCACAAAAGTTATTACAGGTCCAGGCCTTTTGGCTTCAAAGCTGCTTAGGCAGTATGTGGCATTAATTCCCTCCTGGACAAAACTCTAGTTTGCTAATCACCTGGCTGAGTAAAGGATATAGGGCCAGAACAGCCTATTTCCTCATAGATCACAGAATAAAACCTAGTTTCTTGGGATAAACCAGGATAATCAACTGTAGTTAAATATGTTTCCCTCGTTGATTCATGCCCAGGTGATACCTTTGTTAGATGCCATCACAGAGAAACATTTACGCCATTATGTAAGGCAAGATCTGATTTCTACTCTGTTCTAAAACATGCTATGCTGTACAATGCAAGGTTTTATTTCCTTGGTGTTTCAGGAACCTGCTCCTTAATAATTGTAGGACAATTATTAAGCCAGCATTTTTAACTCAATTGATTCCTAATTACAAAGTTACAAAAGAAAATGATAGCTTACAGCTAGTCCCCTTTCCTGCCACTTTGTGAGCTCAATTGCATGGTCCTGGACCACTGTTGACCACATGGCTGTTAGAGGTTACAGAATTTTTTTTTCCCACCACCACTTTCAGTTTCCCTGAGAAGGAAGATTTGGAACAGTCAAAGAAGACCCAAGGGTTTTTCCAGCACAACAGTAAACTGAAATTGTATATTTTCTTTCTCTTTTCTAAGGGAAATCATGAGCAAACAGTGCCTTAATTCACATTTCAGAAATAATTACTAAAGATTCAAGACATTTATCATGTTGTCATTGGAACCTGGGAAAGGTTATTCTTGTGGTACTTCAGGTCACAAACAAGAACATATTATTAGAAACTAACACACAGGCTATCCAAGAGATTCCTGGGGGAAAAATAGAGGTCTATTGGCTTGGGGAAAAAAAAAAAAAAAAAGAAAGAAAAAGGTGACAGGAATGAATTAGGTAACAGGGGCCCACAGAAACTTATCAGGCTTTGAGTGGTTAATTTCCAAAGTAACTCCTATCCATTACATTATGTAGCTCTTGTGAAAACTTGCAGGGAAAGTGCCATTTGTCACCATTATATTTTTTTCCAAATACTTACTACTTTTATTTTCTGAGATGGTATGGATTTTTAGGAAGCTGCCATTTTCTAATAATTCCAAAGACAATTTCAATAAATAAATAAATAAATAAATAAATAAATAAATATAGAATATAAATATAAAAATTTAAACAAAGATATTATGCTGCCAGGTCTTTTATCAGTAGGTCCATATCTTCAACCGTTGTTTTTTTTTTTATTTTAAAAAATATGTATTGAAATGATTTTGGAAGAATTGCAGATTGCATATTTTGTCAATGTGTTATTGATAGATTTAAACTATTATACATTCTATTGAGTGTTACATCCAGCCTATATTATGTGAATATTCACATAGAAATGCAAGTTTAAGTAATAAATGCATTCCCACAATTCATACCCTTTAGTTCACAGCAACACTTCCACATACACTCTACTTATAGAAGACAAATGAGATTTATTTTGGATAGTCTTGGATAAGGGTGGTTGTTTCAGCAGCTTGAGGTAATGCTATGAAATCAGCATAGGAATCAGAGATGGATGAGATTTTAAAGAAACATGAATAGAAAATTAATGAGCATGTTGAGAGTTTTTTGTTGTTGTTTTGGCTATTGGGGGTTATAGGAACAAGTCTGTATAGCATATATGGGTCCTTGATATGATTTTTGACCTTTGAGTGTCTGGTCTAGTTTTCAACAAAAGTCACTATCATTTGAGAATTTGTTCAGTAATCAGTGAGAAAATGTCATATTTTTAAGCTAACTCATTGTAGATGCATACCCCAAGATAGAAATCTTGACAGATAAATGTCTTAAAATCTCATAGTCAGGCTTAAAAATATAGGGAATGTGTTATATATATTGAAAATGAATAAGAAAAAAAAATGGATTTTTTCCAGGCACAGCTTTTTTTTCTCTCTCTTTTACAAAATGAATTGTAACATTTATATATTTACTTCTAAAGAAATTATTTAATATATGTTTCATTCTGAAGGTCTCTGTTTCTGTTTTTAGTTTTGGATTCATGAAATTAACACACACACAAAAGTTGGACCTAGACATCCCAAGAGATCTAGACAGCCAAAGTTAGCCTCCTTTCTGCTTTGCCTAGATTAAAATATTTAGATTATTATAATCCAGGAACTGACATTTTCAACATTGCATCATATACACTAAGAGCTAAGATTTATATCACCAATAGTGATTTATCCACTAGGCAGGCATCATTATTTGCATTACTAAGAAGAATGCAATCTATCCAGAATTAACCTTTTAAGAAAATTCTCCAGGTAGTTTATAAGAAATCTTATTACTTAATTGGTACTTAAGAAATACAAAGTGAAATTTTCACTTTTGTATTTCAAAGTGAAATATTCCACTTTTGTATTTCACCATTAAGAGAGGTATCTTTCACAGGACTGTCTTCCCAGTTGGAATGTAATTGAACAGAAAGAAACACTACAAATTACTATTACTATAGAGCCAGGAAGGGCAATCCACCAATTGTGTCCATGGAGCAATTTACTCTCAAGTAATCTTCGTTGGCATGGGCAGTCTTATGTGCCAGAGGATGAGGCCCACTAGGGTCATGTCCACCCTGCTTCTATGGTTCAGGACATAGCAAAAATTAACAAGTGTTTTTCTAAAACTCTACCCTTTTCAAAAACAAAACTCTTAATTGTTGGTGCATATACACAATGATCACGAAACACGAGCACAGTGCATACTGTGATAACTTAGAGCTTTACAGATGGGCTTCTTTGCTCATCCAGTGTGACACTTAACAACTTCCATACCACTTTAAGCTACAAATAGACTCAGGGATGAAAGTAGCCATAAATATATCTATGGAGCATGGGAAAATATCCAAGGTGATTCAATAGCTGGTGGGAGCCAAGACTCTCTTCCATGTTGGCAGGTTGGAAAAAAATTAAGACTATAAAATACAAATTCTACACTACAATTGTGGGCACATGGAAGAGTCATGAAGACCATGGCCAGATTATGTGCTCACAGTGCAAGCATGGTTCTCAAAAGATCCCAACTAAATATTATAATCTCCTTATACACTGTTAGTCACAACTTCAGATAGACTTTCAGTAGTGATAATGATAGTCTTTCAATCTCCCATATTCCCAATGGTAATCTTCAATAACAAGTATTGTCTTCTACCTTCTGAAAATAATAGAAATGAAAATATAAAAGATGTCCAGATAGTGATAGCCATATTTCAAGAGTAGAAATCTTTTTTTTTTTTAATCCTACTTAAGGGCTTATGAAGTATAAAGAATTATCTAATACACTTCAATATGATTTTTGTTTCACATTTTGAAACAGTTATTATACTTAGAGTTAAGGAGACTGGTGAAACCTCAGATCATGCAGTAAAATGTATTTTCAGAGAGCAATGAGGCAACTTATTCACCAGCAGAAGTTTTTCGTTACTACACATTGTGACAAGGAGAAGATAAAAGATCCTAAGATTCCATCCCATGTCACATCTTCAAGAAAAATAAGGCATGAAAGTTGTCAAAAATTACCACTGAGGGAGAATAGAGGGAAGAAGGCAGAGAGGGATTGAGAGTAAGAGAGAAAGATTGCTGTACTTTTCCTGAAAGATTCTGTATATCTGGATCATCTACCACCATAATTTAGCAGCAAAGACAACCTAGCACCTAGCACTGTAGCACTATTATGTGAAAAATACAGTGATTTTAAAAATACATACTTGTTGACATTAAAGGAGCTCAAAATTTGTTGAGCAAAAGCCATTACTATACAAGAATATCAAAGAGGGATTAAGTCATGCTTCAGGGAGTGGGGGAAAAGCCTATAAAGAGATGGCATTTTAGCTTGAACTTAAAGAACTGAGTAAGTAGTCAACAGGAGGTGCAAGAGAGTTCAAGTGCGAATTAGTGATCACTCTCTCAACAGTTTTTGAATCCCTCTTATGTTCCAAAACTGACCTAGCACTAAGAATTCATTGGTGAACAAAACACAGCTCCTGCTTTCATGATGTTTATAGTCTAAATTGAAAGATAGATATTAAGCAAATAATGAAATATTTACACATTTGCAGAGTGCTGTTCAGAAAAAGCACAAAGTACAATGGGAACACACTAGTTGTTATCTCCAGAAGATGCCCTTCCTACACACAAAGCAAAGGATATACTTCAAGACTGTCTTTAGCAGTATCTAGTCTGGAGGGTCAAGGATGGCTCTCCTAGGGAAGAGATCTTTAAATTAGGAACAAGATAATAAGTGGGCATTCACAAGTGAAGAGAGAGGCTTAGAGAATTATACACACAAGGAGCATCTTGTTTAAAGACTCTGTAGCAGGACAGAGTATGACATGTTTGAGGAACCACAAAGTTCTGGGAAGAATGGAATGGGGACAACAGAGCATGCTAAGGCATAAGGCCACTAGGTAGACAGAAATCAGATAATGCAGGTGCCCGTCAGCTGTGCCAAATGTGTTTCTCTTTCATCTAAGAGCACTGAGATGCCATTGATGGTTTTAGCAAGCAGAGACAAGGTGAATTCGTCCTGGAGTGCAAGGCACAGAGTGGGGTGAGGATGAGGATGAGTGCTAATCAAAATCTGAATCAGAATACAAAAATTTCAGGGAATGTGAGCCCTTCGTTCATATTCTATTAATTGATACTGCAGTGCTGTTGGTCTTCATCACTTCCCCATAGATACTGTCAGCTCCTGAGTAAATGTTACTCTCCTAAGATTTCATCAGAACTGAAAGATGCTTCACTAAAGTTCTCCCCAAATAAGAGGTGAAATAGTGTTACATATTATTTTCTGATTTGTTGAGTCTGGTTCACTCAGCTATTTTGAGGGCAACAGAAAGGACCCAAACATTTATTTATCATTGCCGATGGGCTTTCATAAAATTTTTCTATTTTAATAGATTAAAATCATTATCAGAAATATCACTGAAAGTTCAGGAACCAAATCATAGGCTCTCCTCTGGGCCATGACTGCATTTTTCAATAGCACACCAAAGAATGTTAACCGATGGCCAGGTTGAATCAGGAGCACAGTATCACCTACTGAGTGTTTACATAAGCAGTGAGTTCCCCACTCAAGTGTCCCCTGGTTACTAGAGTTACATATAGTTCAGTGATGCTATAACAGACCATGTAAAGTGTTCTGACCCAATCAAAGGAGTAAGCTCCATGTAGATGCTAAAGAAAAAGTGACTCAAGTGATTTTCTTTTTTAAAGCTGGCATCTCCAGCTTCCTGAATGATTACATGAGCTTTTTGCTAAGGAAATAAAAAGATCCAAAGCACACCCCTATACTGGAATATTTGTTGCTCTGCTGGCATGCATCACAGCCCAAATGGTTATGGCATATTCAGTCAAGAAGATAAAGCACCCTAATGCCTGATATCCCAGGAGCACCCTGAACTGCCTTAACAATTATGATTATAGTAGTGTCTCTCATAAATATATAGCTCTTTAAAGTTTGAAAATCATTTTTGTGCGAATTGTCTATTTCACAATTCCTCATATTTAACAATAGAGACAATGAGTCATGGTAAGACTACATGACACACACGGAGTTAGAGATGGAGGACATGGGAGAATTACTGAAATGTTTTTGACAATTCCTTGAAGATAGACTTCTTGTCCTCCATGTTATTTTCTAACCAGAGCTTCATAGAGTAAAAGGCCTACAGTCTACTGTTTTCTAGCTCAGGTACAACCAGTAGATGGAAGAAGGTAGATACAGACACTTTGCAAGAGAATATGGGTAGGGGTCAGATGATATGAAACCCTAAAGATAGTATGGACACTTATTGTATCTCAGTGAATGAAGTAGATATAAACATTACTGATTTATGTCGACAATAATAATAAATAAGGACAATAAATATATGTTTTCAACTTTAGTTCCATATGATGAATGTGTGAACAATACATTGGTTTCTGGTCATTTTTTCTGGGTGGAACACTTTCAATATAATTTTTTCATTATTTATTAAAAATTGCTAAACTTTATACATGCTCAATAGAAGATAATACTGATACATTAGAGATACTTCTATAAAATTGACTAATGTCCTAAAGATATAGGGATCTTATAACTCTATTGATTGTTGGCTAAAAATAAAGAAACAATGCAATATGACCCTAGAACTTGTTACTCACATCATTTTCATTTCTGCTTAATTTTTTTCATGGATAGTAAATTGTGACAAACTTAAGAATGCTACAAATTCTAACAAGTTAATCAAATCTGGGCTCTACAATGCATTGATACCTGGTATGGTGCAGAATCTCACTATGGTCATAAATTTCCACAAATTTGAAATTTACCTAACATGTAGTTATATCTCATACGATGCTTATCTTCATTTGTAATATTTAGAGTATTTCTCTGAAATTATTTGGAATGTGTACATAGATTCATTCCTTCAATGAATTGATTATAAAAGTTCTTTAAAAAAAGCATACATGTTTTTCTGAGTAGCTATATAAAAGGTGAAAACTGAAAGTAGACCTTCATCATTAACTCATTTATGCCTTGAAATGTGTGCTTTCTGCATTGAATGATGATGTCTTATAGTATCTGCCTTCAAAAACTTTCAAATTATATGGAAAGTTCCACATGTATGAGTCATCTTTATTTATCCTTCCACCTTACAGACAAAAGATCAAAAATCAGATTTCATTCTCTTTAGCATCAGCAGTTAGATTCCACCCTGGGCTCAAGAGATGCTTGTTAAGATGATACTGTTTTGTGATTTATGCAAAGTTAATGTACCCCTCAGTTATGGGTTAAATTCATTTACCAAAAAACTCTAAGAGAATTAGACTTCCCTGGGATTTTATGTCTACCATTGCTGAAACTAATCAGCCTCGCTGGGGTTTAGGCAGCTTTCAGTGCTGAGCTTTTGTAGTTGCTAACTCGGCTTCTCGTTATTGCATCCAACCTGTATTTCCATCTGCAACGTTGTTGATTTCCTCCAGAAAACATTGAGGCACCCTCAGTTCACAGGCACAGATGACTGGGTTAAGAGCTTCCTCCAAGCATAATGCTGTATGTGATTGAATGTAAACGACCAACTCAGATCATCACAGTGGAATGGAAATAAGTCGCCGAATGATCCTGAATTTTCTGGTTCATAAACAAATAGAAAATAACAAACCTAATATATTGAGTTTTATGTGCAGTTTGGCCATGAAACAAACTTTTTCCCCCTTATGATGTTGAATGAGAAACATCTCTCTCATTACACTTTCATTTTAGGTGTAAATTTCCGATCTCAGATAATCAATGGCTTATAATAAATTTATGGAAAAATCTGTAAATTGTTTGAAATGGTTCCTACTCCTGTGTCTAATCACACAGAATTTTTGACCTGGCTAGACAGATAATGTTAATGCAGCCTCAATACTAAACAAGTCTGAACATGTGTGTGCTTGACTTTTACTAAACTCCTACTGAAGAAACAGATTAATTGGAGGCTGATTCACTGGTGAACAGGCGTTAAAGACAGAAGGACCTTCTCACATTTTGTTCTGTTATCCAGGCTTATGCCATCTCAGGTTGGCAAGGAGATCCCAACTGTAGTGTTTTGAAATATAACTGAAAGAAATTGTAGAATAACAGGTGCAAAAAAAAAAAAAAATTCAAACCACTTATAAAATGTTGATCCGATTCCTTTCTTTTTCTCATGCCAAATGGCCACCTGACACTTTATGGACTCAGGTACTGCCCGGATAGCATTTCACATAATAATATTATGTGGAGACTGACTATGGAAACTTGCAGCTGTTGAAATTATTCTTAATACCATTATTCCTATTTTTTTCTTCCTTTGACAAAAATTTTTGGGAAGAACTTGGGTACAAGCTGTGAGGAAACCATTTCAGATAGTCTGAAAGAACATTGAGACGAAAGAAAATGCCCTGTTGGCAGCTTTGCTTCTATGTATGAAAGCTAGAATTTCATCCCCTGGTGTTTCCTTTGCTGTTTAATGGTTTGTGTCCTATAAGATAATCAAGGCAATAAATAAATAAATAAATAAATAAACAAACAAATAAATAAGGAAGTAGGAACTAAGTTGCTGGTAAATTGGACAAAGGCCCTATAATGTATTTGTGGAATATATTATGGTTTATAGGGCTTTCCCATGTATTATCTGATTCATAATATCTGTGAAATCAGTGTCACCAGATTTTTACAGCTGGGAAAATTGCCTGTTAAACAAGTGAAAAGACTTTCTAAAGTAACTTGCAAAGTATGGTGGGCAACCAGGACTCCAACCCAGACCCTTTGATTTCAGGGCTCTCTGTCTGTCAGGGCCTTTTTTAGGAATGTGCCCTCTGGAAAACCCCTGAATCCTTCTGGGTCTAAATCTTTTCCTGTCAAATAAGGAGCTTCGTGTAAAGGTGATCTTTAAGTCTCCTTTCAGTTTCAAAATGTAATTTTGAGATTTGATTATAAACCCCTCGATTGATAGAAGTAAGCAACAGATTAGTCAATCGGTTATCTGTTGCATTTTGTCTCTAGGCAAGTGTGACCAGTTCAGACCCTGAAGATCACCTGTTGTCTAGCTCATACCACTCAGAGGTTCTGTTTGCTGGTTTCTTCTTGACAAAGCTCCATTAGCATTATCATTTTTCTCTGTGTAAGTATTCCTGTGTATGCCATTAGCATAAATGTTGAGATGAGAGCAAGGATTTCAGTGGTGAGTGTTTAAAGTCCCAACTATTAGAAATTAAATATTAGTATGGAAATTTGGGTAGGTTTCATATTTCATCACATTCCAAGGAGTTTAAGGCACAGAAGAAGGAAAGAAAATAGTCAACTGTTGAAACGGAAGACTGGGGGCTGGCTGAGTGGCTAATTGGTTAACAGTTGGCTTGGGAGTGCGATCTCTGAGCAGCAGGGACGCCGGTTCGGATCCCACCTGGGCCAGTGATGCTGTGCCCTCTACAGCTAAGATGGTGAACGACAACTCGACCTGGAGCTGGACTTCCGTGTCGCCGGCGACCGTAGGGTGCAGTGGGGCTGCATCAGGGCTGCAATGGGCTGCTGTAAGCTACCATGAGTGGCCGGCAGCCAGCGTGAACTGCCGTGAGCCACTGTGAGCAGCCTCTAATGGCTGTCTGATTGCCTCAGCTGGGAAAGAGCATAATGATCACAATACCAACATGGGCCAGTGAAGCACCATCCTCCACAACTAGACTGAAGAGCAAAAGGACAACAACTTGTCTCTTCCCTTTCCCAGATTCCCCAAAACTGTTCCCTCCCCGAATTCCCCAATAAAGTCTTAAAGGGAAAAAAAGAAGGGGAAGGATGGAAAATTAAGGTAGTGGGGTTCCAGGAGTTTGCACCTCTATTTACCTTAGAGAGGCAAAAAGGAATAATCAGTTATTTATTTGTTTGTTTATCTGGGCTTCTATCTTTCCATCAGAGTTTTGACCTATACATTACTTTAAAATTTTTATTTAAATGCTCTGAGACCACCCGGTGAATATTACCTATTGCATAAAAATATTCAAGTGTCTTGCACATCAATATATCAATTCAGTTCAAACTAAGATACACATTTATGCAGTTGCAATGAACCCACAAAAGATACAAGCATAACAAAATTCTGAATGAAGCACTTATTTTCAGCAAATACCTTTAAAATATTATTCTTAACTATTCTTTTCATCTATTTTTGAAGGTTAGAATGATTTTTTAACTCTTGTAACTTAGTTTCTATTCTGGGTAACAAGTACTTAAGATGAAACACAATAGAATTATGGGATTTCTTTCCTCATCTTCATTACTAGGAGGGGAGTCTAGTGGACTTTTCTATGTGTGCACTGCTACAGCTGATTGGACAGAGACTTTCTGATTTTTTACTAAATTTCAGTTCCAATGTATAATGAAAGCCCCAGAACTGAGTGAACTTTTTCATATCTCAACATTCCAAGCCTGGTAAAACCGTTCCGCTTGCTAAATGATGTTATAAATATCGAGATTAGTTTCTTCTAAAATTACCAGTGCCAGGTGCATTCCATTTCTCATGTCATATAATATTCTGTTGCCCGTGCTCACAGTGTAAAAGACAGTTTAAAGAATGTGTAGACAAAAAAAAAAAGAGTAAAGACATGTAAATGTGACAACTGTATTTACACAGCCTACATGGGAGATGCTGAAGGGTAGGAGTATTATTATTTTTTGAAGTCTTGTCTTTGTATTGCTTAAGTGGAGTCTGGTGACTCAGAGTAAGACTATAGAGTTCTGAATCAGCTATTGTCTCCATCATAAATAAGTACAAAAGTTTAAATATAAATCAGTTGCAAAACCAGTGTTATTGTAATTTGCTAATTGCACTTCCTATGCATAAAATCTCAGCACTCAAGATGTTCCCATAAAATCCTTCATTAAACCTTTGTTTTAAAGTATTTGAAAGGACATCATTCCATGTGGGAATATTACATACAGCCACTGATTCAACAGTAACTGAGAACTTATGTACAAAACATTCTTTACATATTGACAAATATTTCTAAAAAATGAATTGGTATTTTTTGTTGTTGAGTGTTTCATGAATGACCTTTACCTCTGTAGACATATGCAGTTTTCAGTTTTTTGGGTGAGATTTTCAAAATATTTTTTTAGAGTGTTCAATGTTAGCAGTGACATTTTTACAGTGATTTCAGAGCGTTGTAGTTTAGAATATTCTATTTGCTTTATTTCTAATTACTTATACCACCCTCGTTTTAAAGACTGGGCAGATGTAATTGACAGTGATGATATACAATATGTATGAAATGAGCTTTCCTCTATCAGTGGTGTGTCTCATGCAAGACTCCATTGAAATATTTACAGTTAAACTAAACTTTTTAGAAGGAGCAAAATTGCATTTGTTTTGCAGATTTGCTCATCATTAAATGTGAAACATTTCACATTTGTCTTTTTGAGTAATTGGCTTTTTAAAATGATAAGGTGCTCTGAACACTTGTTATGTGGATAGGTCTGACGTTGTATCCCAGAAATCCATATGCCATACAGACAGAACAGAAGAAAGATATTCACAAGCATGTCACAGATTGGACTAAAGCAAGCCAAAAACCCAAGTGCCATGGCATTAACAATAGCACCAGATTTACTGTCACGATCACAATCTGTGCTGCATCACAGACAGAAGGAGAACTTTTGATAGGTAACACCTCAGGGTTTTTTTCATATTTTTGGCAAATTATCATTTATCATTATATTTTTGCCTGCCATATAATATTATTGCAATAATAAAAAATAAAAAAAATACAGACAAGTTTAATAGTCCCCAACGAAAGGACTGACTTATTATCCAGGCCATGTAGGATTGGGAGGTCCCTGTGAAAGAGAGAAAGAGAGAGGGAGAGGAAGGGAGGGAGAGAGAGAGAGAGAGAGAGAGAGAGAGAGAGAGAGAGAGAGAGAGAGAGAGAGAGAGAGAGACTGTTGTTTCATTACAGATCAAACTAAAGTTGGAAAAATAAGGAACAGCTAAGATACTCGTGAGGATTTCAGCTTTTGAGTTTACAGAAAGAAATGGCTTATTAATGACAGGGAAAACAAAAGAACTACCCCCTTAAGAACTTGAAAACTCTCATGTTTCCAAAATATGTGGTTTGCCAGGCTAAAAACTGAGAGCTAGTTTTATTTTCTGAATTGAAATGGGGGTGGGTGGGTATATTTTGAAATTGTCCCATCCTTTCTGATCTGTGTGCATTTCCCCATGATGCAGATATGAAGAGACCACAATTCACAGGACGCCCCAATAGGTACTAAAAAAAGATTGACAAAATCACAGCTTGTGGCAAAGCCTCATGTTGGGCTGATTCAAGAAAAACTCTAGAAACACAGCACAGAGCTTGTTGGCGTCAAATAAAGAATCATCATTAGATTTTTTTTTTTTTCTTCATTGAAGGCTACTTTGGGATCTCATTGAAAAGAATGTTCCCACCTATCTTTCATCTGCCTACCTGGCTAGGAGACATTTCTGGAGGGATGTCTCAGGGAGCATTGTTTTCTGATAAAAGAATGTATCCCTGGTTCAGGTCCCACATATGAAGGCCAGTGACACTGCCCTCAAAAAAAAAAAAAAAAAAATTAAAGTTGGTTTCTCGAAGATATAAAAGGAGTCTTAAGAAAAAAAACCTAAAAAAACTCATTAGCAATATGTGAAGTATTCAAGTACCAGCTATGTGGAAACAAAAGAATGTCAATCCATAAATTAATTTAAAATTGAGTTGGCTGAAATGAAGAAATTTTAATAACCAAAGTAAACATGATACATTTTAAAGTAAATAAATAATTTCTTCTCCTTTTCACACCACATTTTTTCATCAAAATTATGGTAAAGGTTTTTGATTCCTTAGCCTGTTTGACATCTAATCTTGTATCAGTTTAGAGTCCTGGGCACACTATTTTTTACTCAACATTCCACTTGCCAATATCAATCTTCTTAAATCTCTGAGGATTATTTACTGTTGACCACTGCCAGTTCACATGCCTCACTTTCATGGGACTTAATATATATATTTTAATTTTCAAACTCTGTCAACTCAGTTTTAACTTACTAATCATTACCACAGAGAGACACTAAGTATTGTGAGGATTACAAAGCCATAATAGTTAACTGCTTTTATATATATATATATATATATATATATATATATATATATATATATGATGTTACTAGCAAGCAAATAGGAAACATAAAGAAAACCACACAGGACAAAGTATAACAAATTGCTTGAATTGTTTTTTAAAAATTGGTCATACATAATAATAGTGAAGTTATGCTCATAAATGGACGAAATGTATAAATGAGATAGCAATTCAGATCAGAGAAAGAAAACTTGAGGGGAAAGAGGGAGAGAGAGAGAGGTTTCACATACAATTTTTATCACGTTTTGTAAAACAACTTGTTCTATAAAATCACTCATTCCCCTTTATTATTGCATTTCTACTGACTACATGAAGTTGATATAAATGAGACTCAAACTTTTCATCACAGACATAAAACAATTACCCATACAAGATCTCACCTGGGAGCAGCACAGGCTCCTGAGAGTGATGCTAAGATATGAAGGTTTAAAACAAAGGCCTTATTGCTCAAAGCTTATTCAGGTAGGAATACATTGAACTTTTTTCCAATTTAAGTAGAGAAACGTAATATTATTTATTTCAAGGTTTTGGAGTTGATAAGAAACATCATGCAGACATATTAAAGAGTTAATAAAAGGAAGGGGGGTTCAAGGTGTCCCGAAGCTACATGATGGCAAACCTTGGTTTGAGTGAATAGAGTGTGGAATATAATGATGATTCTGAAAAATCAAAGAGGAAGGAAACATGATAAATGATCATATATTGGCAACAAAGGAGAAAATATAAATGATAGAGTTGTAGAACAAGAATTTAAACAATGATGCTGAAATTAGTATGGAAATAATTATGAAAATCTGGAAGATAAAAATATTTTAAGAAAGGTTTGATTGATGAAGTAAAATTTGATAGTGGCCTGAAATTATGTATAGCATGTGAATAAATCTGTTGACAGAAAAATATAGAAATCAATTATAGACTGAAATTGTTGATGGATGTAACTTAAATTAATCTAATAGGAAAATGTACATTATTTCCTGGAACATGTTTCACTCCTAAAGCATGGTACACTTGTAATTTTTAAATAAATATCTGATACTGCATGTGTCTTTCATTAGATTTGTATCAGTTTAGTAATATTCCATTTAAGCTGTCTTTGCTCACTTCCATAAGATATAAACTATGAAGTTATGATTGATTTATTCATTAGTCAGCAAACACCTACAAGTATGAGTTCCTACTATGTGGGCACAAGTTAGGTAGAGTTTTTAGAGAGAATCAGACACAAAGCAATCAAAATAAGATGAGTGCCTCATTGGGCAGTGGTGTTAATAAAAACTGGTGAACTGAATGGAACTTATAAAATAAGAAAAAGTAAATAAGGGGACTTCTGGTTATACTCTTAAAATAAATAAAAATTATTATTACTTAAATAATGGTAAGAACTTATGCCTTAATGTTCTTACATCTTAAATTTTTGATTCTTAAGTTCTTAAGATACAGGTTCTGTTGGAATACATAGTATGAATTTTCTCAAAGGTTACCTGAGATGAAACTCATATTATCATAATGTACAACTTCTACTTAAGAACAATTTGTAGATTCAAATTTTCTCTATTTGCAATGACTCCAAAGTATAAAGATAATTTGGGGGAAGTCAAGGTAAATTTTAGAAAAACAGAAATATCTCTAGTCAAATGACTTGAAATACAAATGAATTCTTTCAATGAATTTAAAACCAATTTAATATATGATGGTAGAATGCATTTTAGGAAGTGCATTTAGTAATTTTGATCATAGAAGGTAGACATCCCTATAACAAAACAAATAAGCAAGAGCCTATGAGAAAGTTCTTTTTTTCGTTTGTTTTGTATTGTGGTCTTCATCAAGTTTTCTTTACTATTTTGTGTTTTTTATTTTAGCTCTATTGGGTTTAGGTATTCTTGCAATCAGCCTTATAAATTTAATACTTGTTCCATTAACTTAAGCAGAATTGACTTCCTTTATGAAAAATGAGAAATGTGTGCACTTCTACTTCCTCTCACTGTGTCATAAACTACCTATAGATTTGTTAGTTACATTTTTATATTGTCAGGTGTACAATATTTATATTTTGTTCTGTCATTTTAATGCTCATAGAGATTTAACTTAATTATAGATTGCTCCTTAGTTTTATACAACTTTCTCACTTGAAAATAAGTATTTTCTTTGATTGGTTGTTTGGAACCAAATACATGACTCTTATTATCTAAGAAAGTATTTTGGTACCTTTGTATGTGAATGTAAACCTTACTGGGTATAACATACTTGCATAACACTTTTAATTTTATCAAGAGTCTTAGTCTTTTACCACTATTTTCTGAATATGAATGTTGAAATGGAGAAGTCTTCAATCAGCCTGTTTTCTCTCTAATAAATGCCTTTATGCTTCTGAAAGTCCATCAGACTTTTTTCTTCATCTATAAATTCTGGTAATTCAGCAAAGACATCTCTTAGTGTTTAAATTCTATAGAACACTTTCATCTTATCTTCCTGTAAATTCAAATTTCTTTCTATTTCTGTGAAATTTTCATCTGTCACATCTTTGGATATTTCTATTGCATTTTATGTAAATATTCTTTTTTCATGAGCACCAATGATGAGTATATTATATCTCCTATGTTGTTTTCTATATCTATTATCTCCTACAAATGAATGAGCTTTATTTAATAAGTTTTCTTATTACTTAGTGTTTTGATTACTTTACATATTTTGTAATCTAATGTTTATTTTTAAAGTTTATAATTCTATTTTTATGTGCTTTTTAACCCAATTATTTTCAGAAAAGTGTTTTCTGATTGTTTATATATTATTACTTTCAGTAGAATAGATTCTGTTCAGCTATTCTGTTCACTTTTTCTTATTTTTTTTAGCTGAGCCATCCTGCCACCTGTTGGCAGCTTAGTGGCAGCTCAGCTTGGGCTGGGCATCGAACTGCTGTTGCTCAGAGCTCAGCTCACACTCTTGAGCAAGCTTTTAACCAACTGAGCCACTCGGCCTGTCCTCTGTTCACTTTTAATTTCTAATTATAGGAAATTGTGATATGGAGTATTGCTTTCAAATTTTAAAAATAGTATTACCATATAGTCCAGTAATCCTACTTCTGGGTATATTTGTAAAGAAAATGAAATAACTATCTTGAAGAGATATCTGTGCTTTCATGTTTATTGTAGTGTTATTCACAATAGGTAAGACATGGAAACAAACTAAGAGTCCATCTATGGATGAAAGGATAAAGAAAATTTTAAGGAAAGAAATATGATATATGTACATATATATGATTATTATTTAGGAAATCCTGCTATTTTGACAATATGTATGAATCTTGAAGGCATTATGCTACATGAAATAATATAAGACATTGAAAGAAAAATATTACATGGTCTTATTTATATTTGGATTTTAAGAAGTCAAACTCATAGACACAGAGAGTAGAATGTTGGTTGCCAGGGGTTCAGGGGTGTGGGAAATAGGGAGATGTTGATCAAAGGGGACAAACTTTCAGTTTTAAGATGAAAAAGTTTTGAGTACCTAACATACAGTATGGTGACTGTAGTTAACAATGCTGTATACTTGAAAGTTGCAGAGAGAGTAAATCTTAAACCCATTCATATATATATATATATTTTTTTTTTTTTTTTTTTTTTTTTAGCTGAGCCATCCTGCCAACAGCTCAATGGCAACTCAGCTCGGGCTGACATCGAACCGCTGTTGCTCGGAGCTCAGCTCGCACTCTTGAGCAAGCTCTTAACCAACTGAGCCACTCGGCCGGCCCAACGCATTCATATTTTTAAGATTAGTAATATTTAATATTTCTGTGATTTTGTTATAATTTTTTCCCCCATAAGTTACTATATCTTTTTCTTCACTTCCTTTTATCTTTAGGAAGTTATTACTCTTTTTGGTCTATTTTTATCCATTTAATGGTTTGGAAACTTAAAGTTCTATTTATACTTATCATTAATTATACACTTTAACACTGCCATTTAAATAATGTATTCACTTATATTCAACATTTACATCACTCATTGAATGAATCAAGACTCATACCATGCTTTTCCTCCCATATTGGAAAAAAAACAAAACAAACAAAAACCTGGGATATTCTTAATGTAGCTATTGTTTTCTTGTTGCCTTGATGGGATTATGGCAAGAAAATAGAATTAATTAATATTCAGTCTACCATCTTTATTAAATCTCTCCAATATTCTCCTCAGTAACTTTGATCTCATTCTTTTTCAGTTTATGTTTCTCTTCAGCATATCATTATATCTTTAACTGTTTGCTACTTTAGTATGGTTTAATTTTTGTAACAATTTTTGTTATAACACTCAGTTCTTCTTTTAAACTCTGAAAGCTCTCACTTTACATTTTTGCTAAATTATCTTTTCTTTGACCACCTATGCTTATTTTTGTGTCCTTGTTTCAATAGGTACAAGTTTCCATATTTCTCCTGAGGGTATGGAATATTATGTGTGACATTTTCTCCTGTGTTGTGGAATCTTTTTTTTTTTCTGACATAATTATTTTTTATCTTTTTCTCCCCACTCTTTTCTGAGGTAGTGAGAACAAGAGTTACAGTGCCTGTGCACTAGTCCCATATGGCTTGCTCTCTGTTTATTAATCTTAGTGTAGAAATAGCTGCATTCAAACTCAGAGTATGTAATCTGAACAAAGTTGCAAGTTTCTTCTTTGACAATCTCTCTCTCTCTCTCTCTCTCTCTCTCTCTCTCTCTCTCTCTCTCTCTCTCTCTCTCTCTCCATCCCTCCCCTTATTTTCAATCCACATACTGAATTTGTGCATTTTCCTGTTTCTGGACTTTTGCTTCCATTCCTTTCTTATTAAGAACTCTACAAAGACTGTTAAAGTCTTGTCCAGTTTTCAGCTACAAATATCTAAGTCTGCCTGCAGGCATTTTTTATCATCTCTTAAGAATTCTTTAATTCTATCTAAAAGTGAGATTGGACTAAGGATTATCCAGAACCCGATTTCTATAGTCATTTTTACCAAGTGTAATTTCAAGTTGGTTAAAAACTCCAAAGACATTACATGTGCTTTTTAAAATATATCAATATTTTGTATGTGTTTAAGTGTCTTTATTATGTAGATTACTAAGAAGACAAAATGGCTTTTTTAAATACAGATAGTAATTGGCATTTGATTAGAATTTATATGTAAGTATAATACAATCATCTGATCATTTTTATTAGTTTGAAATAGGAAATTTGATTAATATAATAATTAAATAATATTTCAGTCCTTAAGAAAAAAAAGTCATGTTATTTGGAGAGAAATAGTCATAGCTTGAATCAATTCCCTTCATTATTTTGAGATTTTTCTTTATTTGGAATTCTAGGTGAAAGAGGAAGATATGTTCTATTCCTTTAAATTTTGGTTTGAAGTATGTATCTGACATGTATTACATATAAAATATTCTGATAATGATACTATTTAATTATGAGGGTTTCATGTAAACGGCACTGATCTCTGACCCTTTCGTTTTCTTCAGAAAAAAGTGAAAGATGTATTACCTGGTTACCATATCCATTAAAGTGCCACCACTTTATGGAAATAGTTTCCTGTAAAGCAGCTTTAGCTTCAGAGAATAGCTAGCCTATGTAAAGCATGTTCTTTGAAGATACAAGTCTAACACATTGACACATACATCACACACCCACACCTACCAATGAAAAAACAACAACAACAACAACAACCTCATTAAATTTAATGAGGCAAATGGTGCTATTTTTGATGGGACACTAATGAGAGAATCTTTTTTTTTTTCCTCAACCAAATAGAATCTTATTAATTTATGTCAGAAACAGAAGTGGAGGCACAGTCATATTAGAAGTGTTAATTCCACAAGGGAATATCTCCAATGGCCCTTTAACTGGGCTTAACCACTTATTTAATCAAACATATTGAGTTTCATATTAATGTTACATGATTTAAGATCATTCCTATATCATAGTATACACATATTGAAGAATTTTCATTACTCACCTATATTCTATATATCCCCTATATATACTGGTAGTGCCAAAAAAATGTATAAACATGACTTGTATTCATCTTTTGTTATTGGTATATATTGAATATTACAATTTACAAACAATGTTTTCCTTTTAAAAATTGATACATTTTTTTGGCACCCTCTGTATATGTCCCTTTTGGACATTATAGGGGCACCCTTTGTTCTCCTATTCTAGGATAATAAATTCACTTTACTTTTGTTTTATACTTTTTGCACTTAAAAATAAATAAAATTGAGATATAGATTTTTAAAGCTAACCAAAAATCATTCTGAAACTAATGTTGGCATGCATCATTTTAGGAAGTAGTATATAAAACCTGAAAATTAATACAACTTTAATTTAAATGCATTATAGAAACTTACCATTTAAATTAAGAGCCATGGTGAATTCTCTTATAAAATGCAATATTCTTTGTAACATGAAAATCTTCTAATTTATGATTTGTTATGGTAAGTCTAAAGTTTCAAGTGGTATTTCATTAACTACTGATGTGGACACACGTACATAGTCAAAACTTTGACTTTGGGGCTAAGGTAAAAATATATTAATTGGTCAACAGCCGTACATGTGCTTGTCCATTACAATATGTCCTCTTCTATGTCAGCACTTTCTAGTATTCTGGATAGAATACTAATATTCCATCCTGGAGGGGATAAACAGTGAAACATGTGATCAGTCATTCAACAATATTTAATGGAGCATCTTCTTTGTGCCAAGCTATGGCGCATATATATATATATATATATATATATATATATATATATATATATAGTTTCAAGTATCAGAATAGGTACTGGGATACAGCAGTTAAGAAACAGAAAATAAATCTACTCCATGGAGTTTATATTGTAATTGGGTGGGACTGGAAATAGACAAAATAATAAGATAAACTACATACTATATATATAAAATATTGATGTTGCTATGGCAACTAGAAAGTTAAAGCAGAGAACACACATTAGACATTTAAATAAGATGGCCAGAAAAGGCCTTAGAAAGTTGACATTTGGGTAAACCTGAAGGAAGTAAGGGTTAGTTCAGGTTAGGGTTAGGTTTTCTTGATGACAATGATTTATATGATCATGATAGCTTCAATCACAAGAATAATAAAAATGAGAATATAGTAGAAGAGGCTATGTTAATAGAAAACTTTTAAAGCTATATTTTAATGATCATGGCATAATTTATATTTTAAGAATCATAGCCTTTAATCTGTGTTTATAAACTTAACAGAAAATGCTTGTCTAAGAGATGATAAATTATCAATTTCTTTTCTTCCAAAAATAAAAATATTAAAATAAACAAACAAAAAAAAACAAGACTTAACATCACTATATATGAAAATTATCTATTATATTTATCGCATTGATTCTAAGTTGTTTGTTTTTCTCCTATTATTCTCTGAATTTGTTGATAAGGACACTGTACGTATTTATCTTTTCATCCTTTACACAAACACAGAATAATGCACGACACCATTAATTGTAACTTTTGAATAAATTGATTAATTCATTCAAGAAGTATTTATTGAGCTACTATTTTAAGCACTGGAGATAAACTGGTGAGAAAGACAGGAAAAAATTTCTGAACTCATGGGTATTTCATGTTGGTAGAAAATAGTCAATAATAAAATAACAAAAAGGTAGATAGTGTACCAATTGAAATATATTAAGAGAAAAATAAAGTGGGAGAATGAAAGGGCAGCAAGAGGGCATACTCTTTTGGAAAGAGTGATCAAGGAAGACCTCTCTGAAGCAGAAACATGAAGAAAGGGACCCACCCTTTTGAGTAAAGAGTAGTCCTGCAAGAGGGACCCAACAGTTCAAAGGCTCAATGGTAACAGCTAGAAAGCTAATGCAGCTGAATCAGAATAGGGAGGTGAAGTGTGTGAGGAGAGCCAGTCAATACCAGAGGCAGTGTTCAGATCATATAAACCTTGGAGACTGTGATAGAGTTTTAATTTCAACCATTAGGGTGTTTTGAGCAGAGAAGTGACATGGTCCTATTAAAATTTGTTGATGAATACTCTGTTGAGTGTAGAGGGTTAAGAATGGAAGCAAGAAAGCCACTTAGAAGGCTCTTGTCATGTAGATAAGAGGTAGTTCCGGGGTTGCTCTAGAGGTGATAGCAGCAGAAGTGATTCCAGATAAAATAGAAATGGATTAAATATGATAGTACAAAGAGATATTCTTTGAAAATATCTTGATGGACTTTTCAAGCATATGATTTCAAGGAACTGTTGATATAAAAATGATGATATTTGAATCTTATCATTGAGCTGTTTGGCAGTTTTTAGTAAAAATTCCAGATACTGAAGCAAAATATTAATTGGAATCAACCTCAAGGTATGATTAATAAAGATGTATAAACTCTTTTCATAAGTTTCTTATGAGAATTAATTTTACCTAGTAATGTTAACTGGTAAATTATTATTGCTCCTTTAACATTACTTTTATTTTTCTGGGGGTTTCTAAGATATTTTGCTTTCTGTTTAGATTTCAGCTTTTTAATAGGGGTCTAATAAGGATGGTTTTCTCTGAATTTATGCTGCTCGAAGTTTGGAGTGATTTTTAAATCTGTGGCTCGATGTATTTAAGCAGCTTTGGAAAATTTTCAGTCATTAGCTTTAAATACCCCATTCTCCAATTCTACCTCGCTTCTCTTTCTGGGATTCCAGTTCCATATCTCTCAGGCCTTTTCTTATATCCTATGGCCTTTTCAGTATTTCCCATTCTTTTGTTTTCTGTGCTTTAGTGTGCACATTTTATTCTGAAATAATTTCATTTCATTTTTCTTTATATATTTAATCTGCTGAAAATCTGTCTTAATTTCACTTATTATATTTTCAATTCTAAATTTCATTTCATTCTATTGATCATTTCCAATTCTCTGCCAAAACTTTCAATCTCATTATTTATTTTTTGAATATATTATATGATGTTTTACCATTGCATTATTTAGACATATTTTAGGTCTATTTTCATCACTTTTTCTATTTGTTGTCAATTATTTATTTATTGCAAACTCACTTTTTAAATCAAGTTCAGGATATTTTCTATAAAAAAAAAATGTGGAGATGATTTAAGAATCCAGATGATATTTTCTTTCAGAGAGAATTTAGTTTTTATTTATGGCAGGTATCTTAGGCTAGGAGCAGATCACTTTAATTTGAGTAGTGGTTAAGCTAGATCAATACTGGATTTTGCATTTGTGAACGCTGGTATATTTCTGGTTCATTTTTATGCTTAGGGCACAATTCTCCAGGGTCACAAATGAAAGTCTTAGGGCCTCTTCACCTTGGTAGAATCTAAACTACTATATTGTTCCTCAAGTCCTATGACATAACCGTCAACTCTGATGAACCTCTCAGCCTATCCCCACAGCATTTAAACACAGAATGTCTAAGGGAAAAGCAAGACCAAATTCTGAGCTCATTTCTCTGGGCTTCAATTCTCTTCAAGGTGTTGGTTCATAAGTTTTCTGTGCATCCTTGGCTATTTAACATCTTCAAAAAGAAGTGGTGTATGTATGTAGATTGTGTGTGTGTGTGTGTATGTGTGTGTGTGTGGTGTGTATGTGTGTGTGTGTGTGTGTGGTGTGTTGTGTATGTGTATGTGTGGTGTGTGTGTGTGTGTGTGTGTATCTCCAACAGAGGTCAGTCAGCCATTGCCTGAAACATTTCATTTAATACAAAGTAGCTTTTAGACAAATTTATCATATTAATGTGTTATTTAGAAATAAAAATATAAATAATTTTAAAAGATTTAAAAGATTAAAGTTATAAAAAAAATCAAAATAATCCCGAAGAAAATGTAATTAAGGATCTTATAAAGATAAAAGCAGGAAATGATAAAGTAAACCACAAATGAGGCAGATTTTATCAATAAAACTAAAAGCTGACCCTTAAAAAGAAACTATAAATATGAAAAAAAACAGAGAGAAAAGACATTATGTAAGAAATAAGAAAATGACTACAAATGACTTGCTAGAAAATTTGCATAAATCTTGGTTAATAACAGAAAACTTAGATGAAATGGATTATTTTTTAGGAAAATTTAAATCTACAAAGTTAATTCAAGAAATAGGAAAAACTGAATAGAAAAATTATCATAGAAGGACTTTTAAAAGTAATAAAATATATATCTGAAAAAGCATGAGGAACAAATACTTTTTATAGATGCATTTCACCAAACCTTCAAAGACCAAGCAGTCTCCATGTTATATAATTTTTTCCTTATTGAAATATGTAAAGCTTCACATTTATTTTATGAGGCTGGCATTACATGGAAAGAAAATTAAACAGAGATAACTCCAAAAAAGAAGCTAACTTCAGGCAAATCATAATGACAAAAAAGACAGTAAGACTTCCAAATATAATATTAGCTATCAAGTCTTATTCACCAAGTAAAATATTTATCCCAAGACTGTAAATATCTCCAACTTGAGAAAATCTGCTTCTGTGCGTGCTTACTATAACTCACTAAAGGAGAAAAAGCACAATTATCTGATTCAATATTTTTCTTGATAGACTTCAATACCTACTTTAAAAAAAAACAAGTCATCAATAGAAATTTTATTCAGTAGAAAGACTAACATGTATGAACATATAAATTGAAAAAACTCTATGTGACTAAAGACACTATGAATAATGTATAAGAAAAATGACACATGAGAAAATACAGATTTGTAAGGACAGATATAGAGAGAGTACCTCCAAATGATTAAGAAAAAAAAAGAAGCATGCTGCTAGATAGCTGAGAAAAAATAATAATAAAAAAGAAATTAATTTAAAAATTTTAAATAAATCTAAGAAAAACATTTAACTTCAATAAGAGTCAGAAGGACATTATTATCATTCATCAGATTTACAGACATTTAAAAAAATCAATAATGTCCAGTTTTGAAAGAATGTTAGAAACGCATTCCCATTCATTTTTTGGTGCAATTACATTTTTAGTAGGATCTGGCAGAATTTGTTAAAATGAAATGTTTATTACCTTTGATCCTGCTCTTCTACTTTTAAGAACCTATAATAGACTTGCATTTGTGTAAATATATACATATATATACACATATTTATACACAAAACTTGTATTATATACTATATATTAATAACATATATTATATATACACTATACACACATATAATAAGCCAATGATTGTAACATTGATTGTAACATTGGCTTATTGTAATAAAGAGTAATTAAATATATATTTATATGAAGGTAGTAAATAAAATGTACCTTGGGAAAGGTATATTGGGAAAACTAAGCAGTGGTTAGAAAGAATAGTGTGCTATATATCTGTTGATACCACATGGAGAAATGTCAGTGCTTGAAGTAGCTAGAGTGAGAGGAGAATTTGACCTGGGAAGAAGCATTTTAGTGTTGTTGAGGGGAATAGCAAAGCAGACTGAGAAGGAGTTAAAGAATTAGGAGAAAACCAGGAAGAGAGATTATTTGTAATAGAGGGTTAACTTGCCTATGGCTACTGCAATATCAGATATGAGGTAGATAATTGTAATGCAGTCAAAAATCACTTAGTAAAAAGCAAATATTTCTAAAAAGAATATCATTACAATGAATAAATTAATTTTGCTCTGGTTCCCCATTTCTTTGGGGTGGGGGTTGAAAGAAAACAACAAAAACAAAAATACTTACACTTTCCAGTTGGAGTTAACTCAGTCTTCTTAGATGTAACCTCTTCATAAATTGGCCTCCTGAGGTTTTCTCCAAAGATGGTATCTAAATGAAATGAGCATACCTAGCCTCATGACAAATAAGAGAATAGTCTCTAGTTTTCTTCTCTTTCATATATCTATTCAGTAAATAGTTATTGAGTATTTATTATGTGCCAAATTTTATTCAAGATTCTGGGGACACTGCAGTGAATAAAGAGGCAAAAATCCCTATCCTCATGGAGTTTACATCCCAGGGAGAGTTACTACTGGTCTCCACCATATTGTGCGTGGTCTGGCCTGTGCCCTACTCCTTTCTGTCCTCTGTTATTTCTTTAAACCTGCCTGGGTTGTATCATTGAGTTTTGCTTATTTGCTTTGTTTTGTTTTCTGGCTGGCATTAAGCTACCTTCACTGTCAAATTTTGTAATTCCTGCCTTTTGCTTAAATTGTAAGGTCCTCTCTTTCTTCAGCCTCCTCGTCCTGTCCTCAGCTTGGAGCTTTCAGCATGTCAGGCATCCCTTTCAAGCTAGGACAGGGTGTGGGGATGAGGGGATGCTCTTGGACTTAGTCACAAACACTGCTCCCCAACCCTGCTGCCCTGCCTACCACTTCCCCGCTCCCCGAAACTGCCACACACCGGAAACATAGCACCTGGCAAAGGTTTTCTATTCACATATCTTCTCATCTCTAAGCCCTTTTTGGACAAGAGTCCCAACCACTCATTCCCTTCTCAGGAACTCCCAGAGGCATCATCACTAATTGTGATCCTGAAAAGTCCCCATGGCTGAGGTTTTTCTTCCATTTTTGTATGCTTGTTTGAAGTTGCTGTTGTAAGGATACCTTGGAAAATTTAGGGTAAGTGGTAGCATAACAGTGTCATGCCTGAATAAAAAGAAAGAATAGAGCCTGGGACCCCTAATCTTTAGTCAGGTCTCTGTGGGCTTTGTTACATGGGAATTAATTCCTGCAGCCCACAGGGTTATGATAATTAATTCTGTCATATTTTCTAATCCTATTTTATAATTTATCAGTCCTTAATGATCATACATGTGAATTGTGGAAGCAGTCAGCACATGTTTGTGCTTATATATGAGTGGGTACACAAACTTTCCCCTTTTTATTCCCCATTTATCTGAAGTCCATTTACCTTCTTTCACAAAATAAGCTAGGATAATTTAGGGAAGGGAGGTAGGGTGGTGGTGGTGGTTACAGGGATACCTTGTTCTTTACTTGTTTGTACTTAACATGAGTAATTAAAACAATAGTTAATACTTTTTGCCAGGCACTGTGTCACAGGACTTTCATGGATTACATTTAATTATCACCACAATCCTATGAGATACCTTTGCTTTTTATTCCCACTAAAGCACTATGTGGTGAAACGACTTAGGCCAAACTTGAGCTTGTGAAAGGCAGACTTATATCTGACCATAAAGTGTTATCTGTAGAGCCCATATACTTAAATTTGAGTTATACTGTATCAAGTTATACTGTCTCTTTTATGTTCTGCATTTGTATTTGAGGTTATAGGCTCTCATTTTGTTAGACACTATTAAGATACAAAAGAAATTAAAGCCATACTCCAAAAATTTGAAAATGGGATGTGATATATCCACATGATAAAATATTGCATAACTACCCAAAAAAGTTTTGTATGGAGAATTCACAGTAACTTGGGAAACAGAATTTGCGAGAAAAGTGAAGGCCTGGATCCAAAATCAGTTCATGATTTATGCAGCTACTGGTTTATCTCCTTAAGAACGAGGAACTCAGACCAATGGAAATGGCACATATGGGGTATTAATAATTCTATTTTTTTATTATCAGAAACTGAGCATAGCTTTGGATTAGATTATTGTAGTAGCACCTGTTAATTTAGTCATTTATAGGGACTGAGTGCTGTGGGAAATGCTTGCCATGGCCAGATGATAAGAACAGGGGAACTAGTGGTAGTGAGCTTACTGGGTTCATCAGCACAGAGATGGCTGGTCTCGTGTTAATCACCGCAGTAGCAGAAGTACTCCCATCTACTCCTTCTGTACCATTTTTTTCTTTGGAATCATAGTTTCTCTTTTGCTCTAAAATACTTACTACTCTCAAGTTTCTCTCCATTCCTCTATCAAAATTCTGTTTAAATACCTAGGACTAAGAGTATGTATATGAGTAAAATGGTAAAAATCTACTAAAAAATATAAACAAAACCTTAAAATAGGAAGACATACTTTGTTTCTGAAGAATTATTACTATTTGCAAATTTTTCATTTTTCCCAAAGTAAAATCCTATTAAAATCCCTATGGGATACTCTGAGAAAAAGAGAAAAGATATTTAAAGTTTATTTGAAAGACTTAGAGTCAAGAATATTTCCCCAAAAAACTCATAAATGAAATAAGGAAAGGGAGAAATGCCCTTTTGATATATAGGGAAAAGTCTAAAATAAGAATTATAAAAGGTTTGAAATTGTATAAATCAAGAAAGAAACCACACAATTTCATAGAGAACTCACAAAATGTCTCTACACAATAACAGAAGCATCACAAACCAATAGGGAGAGGAAAGATTAATCAAATGGTGCCAGATAATACATTATTTGGAAAAAAAATTAAAAACGATAGATTCTAATACACCCATCTCACAAAACAAATCTAAGAAGCATTAATTGTACAAATGTTTTAAAAATCATAACAAATAATGAAAAAATATGAGTCAAACTCTGATGCCTTCTTGGGTAAAAATTCCTAAAAATTAAATATAAATTGGAAAATCAGAAAGGAACAATGTCTGGGTTTTACAATATAAAAATTAAAAATAGTGTTTTTGTATATAAATAATTTCATTATAAGTGCCATTGAAAATACCTTGGAGAGGATATTTGTAGAAATTGTGATCAAGGTTTAATAAACTTACTTAAGCCCTCTTTTGAATAAATCTTAAAAATCCTAATTGAAAAATGTAAAATGATAGTAGCAACAAATTCTAAGAAGATAAATAACTAATTTTAATAGAAATGCGAACTCAACAAAAAATATTTTCTGCAAAACTTGTTAAGCATACAATATTATGTTACTTAGAGGAAAATATGAGTTGAATGAGTCCCACACCTAAATTTTAGTGTGATAATATAACTTAGTTTAATTTTTCTAGAAGTAATTAGAAATGGATTACAGCAACCTTCCAAAACTGTAATAGTTGACATAGTAATTCTCCAAGAATCTTTTCTAAGAAAGGCAAATCAGAAATTTTTACAAAAAAATTATGTTTGTGCAGTGTAGCCTTGTTTGTCATGACAAAAAAATGGAAAGAACTAAATTATCAAAAAATAAAAAACTTAAATGTATTAAGATAATTCTCTATGACAGTATATTACAATACCATCAAATTAATGATCTCCTGGACAAACCCTCATAATATGTATAATGTTAAAAAATAAAAAGCAAAATACAATATTCTATATTTAACTGGACCTATATATGGTCTACATGTATAATACACATGTAATGCATATGTTATATGCATTAAAAAATCTGAAGGAAATACATTATATATTAATAGGATCATCTTTGAGTAGTGTGATACAGTTGGGTTTTGATTTTCATTTTATATGTTTCTGATCTTGTTTATTTTTAAAGTATTCATATACCATATTTATAATGAGAAATTGTTTTAATGCATTGTCTTAGGAAAAATAATATACTAATATCCAAACAAATAATTATACAAAAACATTACCACTCCACTTAACTGTTTAAAAAGCTTCATTAAAGGAATAAATTAATCATTAAAATTCTAGTCCTAAGACAGCAGGTTTAAGGAATTAGTTTGTCATCTAAAGAGGCTTCTTAATGCTTCTATAATCACACTACATGGCAATTGACAATACTGCCAATATAAGTTTTAAGGTCAGGTCAGCACTTGGATACTGAAGTATCACTTATGGGAAATGCAGTTCATTAGTATATAAGGAGATTATCCAAGTTTCCCAAATGTAGTGGCAGTTTTAGAATATAGTCATGGTAATAAGTTCTGTAGAAAAGACTAAATTTTCTCATTTTTTGAGCCTGACAATTTTGGAAAAATATGTCATAGGGAGAGAATGGAAGACAGAAAAGGAAAAGGGTGTGACCTCATGGCAGCAATCACCCCAAATTGTAGGTTTGTCTAAGATGGCATAGAAAAATCAATATAAGTGGGGTTAATTTTATTGTATATCTGAAGTATATCAGGTCCATTTTCTCAGCCTTCTACCATCACATTGTCTGGGTTACATTGCAAGAACATTACTCCACAAGGAGGATAAGTCTCTGGTAATTTTGGTGTATAAAGGATGAGTAAGTTTTACTATATTTAGTTATCATAATGGTGAGTGTTCTCTGAAAGCCTTGATGTAGTACAAGCCTCTGCTGTAATTTACCAAGAAGTCTTTGGAGTCTGCTTTCAAATAATGCCATCCTGGGCCCTTTGAGAATCCTGACTCTCTGTGATTTCCTCAAGATAACATATCAGGTATCTGACTGACATCATGGGAGCATAAGGCCATCTGTTGATGGCAAGGAGAAGACCATGGAATCATATTCTCTGATAATGTTTATTCCACATCTGTGATTTGTGTCCTACAAGGCTCTTGGGACTTAAACCACATGTGCTGTATTTGCATTAATGGGAACTTGAGAAGGAGAGGCCATAACACTATTAAAATGTTTAGCTTTCGTTCTCTCATCACACAGACACATGCTAATAACTACTCCCAGACCTTGTATCATGGTGCTGCAGGATACAAAGTGGAGTGCACTCATTGTTTCTGTACAAGGACTTAAAAACAAATAGTTGCCATCTCTGCCTCTGATAGTTTGCCAGGCTTTTAACTTCTTTGGTTTTTCCCTCTTTAGATCATGGTGAGGTATCTCAGACGTATTCCAAACAGCATATCACCTCCAAGTCTTTGTTTCTTCTTTAATAAAGAAACTCTTGTTTTAAGGTATATTTAGAAATCCCAGGGTCTCAGCCAAATTCCAAAGAACCACATCCTAATTCTGCTTTCAAACGGCAGGAAATTACTTATCAGAGCAGAATCCCCCACACAGCGTTATTGATCACCCAGGTCTAATTGTCAAAAACGTGAAAAATGTTCTGGAGTCTTTCTGTGGGGTTAAATATCTAACTATTAAATTACATATGGCGACATTTTGAAGCATCTTATAAACCTGAAGAGAGATGGAGAGAGAAAGGCAAGGAGCAGGGTTTCACGACTGCATCTTTCATTACTCTTTGGCCAGTGTATTTTCAAATTACATTCAAGACCATTTAGTGGGTTACAAAATCAATTTAGTGAGTTGTGACTGGTATTTTTTAATGAAATGCATTAAAGGAAGACTAGACTAGAATAAAAATATCAGACTACATTGCATATAGTGAGAAGTTTTATTTCAAGAAACTTTTGTTTCAATTGTATGTATGTATATATGTACACATGTATGCAAAAACACGTGCACACAGAAATATACACACATAGTATATATACTGACTGTCATATATAGAATAATGATAGATGATAGATAGATAGATAGATAGATAGATAGAAATGTGTGTGTGTTTCTGATCAAGAAAGAGAGAGAGAGTGAATGTGGGGAGAGGTGCTAGTTAGCAATGCAAAATATAGTTCTTCTGATTGATTATGGCCAAAAACTTTGAAACCCATGATCAGACTTGATCTCCTGGGAAATGATTTCTTTAACTTTTGAATACATTCTTCTCTTAATACCTCCCTCATCTGCTTTCAGGTAAATTCACAAGCTACATATACATGTAATCTAATTCAATCTCAAAAATTTTTAGAAAACGTAGTGGATGAAACTCAGTAAGATGTGGATCCAATGCCATGAACCATTCATTGGGAGTAGCTAATTATAAGCCAGATACTTATTCTAATGGTGGGAAAAAGTTCTCCTTAACGTCCTGCTCCCCAGGAGTCCAGAGAACGATAAATCACATAATAGTTCATAGTGAGCCTCAGGGTGAGCAACTCACTGTTCTGAAAATCTTAGATATCATTTACCCAAGGATTGGGATAATTTCTCAGGATCAGGAATCATACAGTTAATGGCAATAGAACCGTCTTGATGAAGAGACAAAAAGCTACAATTGAGACAGGTGCTAGGGAAAAGTTTAAACTGATAATATTGGAAAGAAGGGTGTCTGCCAGACAGAATACAGGACGAAAAACTAAGGCAACAGGAAATAGTCCATGCTGTTATTTAGAGTGTGAGTCCCAACCTGAAATAACAAGAATATTTAACACATTGAGGGCAGAACATTTAAATTGTTTAAATGTATGTTCCCAGGGTTTAAATCATTGAAATCAACTTTTATACTGTGTTTCTTTAAAAATGTATAGCAAATTCGCTATTTTTGCAAACTGAAATTTTCAGGAAATACTCACCAAAGACCCTAGTTAGTGCTTGAGGGTATGATACCCCTGGATATCTTCCCCCTTAATGTATAGATGCAAATCTGCATCATCAGTCCCCAGTGTGTTAACAGACAAGTTGGATAATCAATGAGCTCATAGCAATGGCTAATTTTCAGATACTCGTATGTCCATCTGCCTTATATGCAAGGATGGACTATTGTTTGATTACACATCTAGTAATTTAGGTGGATGAGGCAGATGGAAGGTGGAGTTAAAGGGGGACGGGGGCAGTGAAAATCAGAGAGATGCTCAGCAGAGCCGCAGGTCCTGAAAGGGACACTGGCAGAAAGGACTCCTGTCAGCTGAGAGGGTCAGGTGCACTGTGTAAGCCACCAGAATAGGGATTCAGAAGCCAAGGAACATGATGAGGGTAGAGTTGCAGAACTGAGCTTCAGAGAGGACAGGACATTGAGAATCATTGTGTTCTCAGCTATCAGGGCCCAAGATCACATCAAGTCACCTTGGAATTATATTTCAGGGAGTCATGGTCCTGTGTGGTAGGCATGATTATTTTCTTCAGGTAATAAGTGAGGGTAATGAAACACAAAGATTCTAAACAGCTTGCTCAAAGTTAATGCAGTGAGTTAAATTTCTGAATACAAATGCCAAGCATCTCAAAAGTCTAGCATCTAAAATCAAAGGTAGAGAAGCAAGCTGCTTGAACCATGTGGAAAGGAGGGCAAAAAGACTGAGAAGCAGAAAGAGCCTTAGAAAGTGCAGAAGATCAAGGAAGCGACACTCTGAACCCCATGGAAGTGATGCATCATCTTTCAAAAGACTTCCACTGGCCCAGCCTTAGAAGTCAGCACCAGGTTGACAGTTAGGGAAGTTGCAATACAAGTCCAGCTTTAAGAAAATGTCCTCACTCCTGACACTATAGTATGACTGTACTGATGGACCTGCTCGAGGAGCTAGCACTATTTTCCTCTTGTCTAATATACCAACTCAAACATGTCTTTTAAATTTTAAGGCCTTTTGTTATCAATACCAGAACTCTATAGTACTAGCCTAAGTGAACTGAGCTATCATTCATCGCATAACCCTTTGATCAGGGCTTCTGGTATTCCAAGTGCTCAACTAAGTGCTGAGGACACATTGTCTTTTTGTCATCAGGGAGCTTAAAGTATAGCAAAGGTTGGAAAGAAGTTAAAGAAGTACAGTAGTGAGATGAACACCATAATGGAGTAAGTACAATCTATTGGGGAGACACTTCTTTTCTGACCTTCAGAGGTTAAAAGAGCCTTTCTCAAATAGTTGATGTCTGAATAGTTTCCTGAATAAAGAGGAGGAGTTTGTAAAAACCCACAATATAATTAATGACACAATCAAGCAAATAATAGTAACCACAATATTTCTAATTACTTCCATAAGTGCCGGGTACTATGCTAAATCCTTTCCCTGAATTATATTTCATGGAGCCGTAGTCCTGTGAGGTAGGGATTACTATTTTCCTCAGATTATAGGTGAGGATTGTGAAACACAAAGATTCTAAATAAAGTGCTCAAAGTTATGCAGCTAATAGGTAGAGGTCTTGAAAAGAAAAGGTGAGATACAGAAAGAAATCATAAAATGCTTGGTAATGTATATTAAAGAATTTAAGTTTCATCTTGAGGGAAATAGTAATCCAGTCAGTGACTTTTAAAGCACAGGTGACAGATACGGGTTTGGATAGATCATTTGTCTATAGTTTAGAGGGCCAGCCCCAATACCAATAACTTTCAAATCACCTGTGGAGCTTGGTAAACAGACTGATATCTAGGCCCTACCCCAAGGCTCTGCTTTGTTAGGTTCCTGAGGGCATGAGATTCCATACTTATAAAGATCCCCAAGGATGATGCAGATATCTGTTATATTAGTAATTCACTAATAAGTAATTGGTCTAGAGAGTGGATTGTAACAACACAAACCAGCAGTAGAGAGATCTGACACGGAGTAATGACATCTTGAATTAGAATAGATACCAAGAGAGATATCTGAGCTAGAGATATAAATTAAGGATTCATCAGTTTAAACTCTGATTTAAACAACAACCACCGTTGGAGTGTCTTCCCAAGGGAGAAGAGTTGTGACTTAGGAGAGAATGAAAACAGACACCTCCATTTGAAGGATGAGTGAAGGGAGAAGAGCCCACAAAGAGAACTTAGGAACAGCATCTCCATGTCCTCTACAGATGTCACATTCTTTCCTGCCTCTGAGTCATTGTACAAGTTTCTCTTGTTGCCTGTGTTATCCTCTGCCCCCTCCTTTTCTTCCACTAAACTCCATTGTAAAAACTTTCTCTAGCATTCTTCCTTGAGGATTCAAGTTTACCCTCAGAGAAACTTTGGCTTGTTCCTTAAAAATCACTACATATGTCCCATCTTGAATCATGATTAATTATTGTTTTGCCATGTTGGTCTCACATGTTACACTAAATCTTAAGCTTCTTATGAGCAAGGGTTGCTGCCAGGTTGTTTTTGTTGTTGTTTTTTTAATACCTTACAGTTCCTAGAATTGGACTCTAGGAGATGTTTGCTAACACTTAAAAATCAATACTTGCTGAACAGCTCCCAAGTATTGTGTGTGATGAATAGTGACCCATATATCCCAATATTGACAAAGTAGGTCTGTTGCCCTGGTGTAATCATTAATAATGCCTCTTTTGCCTTCAAAATTGGAGGCGATAAATTATATGTGTGGTCACCCTACTGATAGTGGATCCAATGTATGTCTTAAAGTCTAGCATTTTTAAAAGGTACTATTTCTAACAGATATCATTGTGGGGAGGGGGAGTAAGGAGTATTAAGTTGTTTTTTCACACATTTGGCATGGAATAATGTGTGTCATTCCAGACGTCAGATGTCTCCATTATTACATAGGTGTGGCCTGCTGCTCAATTGACAGTTGTCATTGTCTGTTATATGTCACAAGTGTTTTGTTTACAGTTATATATATATACATATATATATATACATATATATATATATATATGTATATATATATATAAAATCGTATATGTCACTAAATTATAGTTTTAAAAATGCCAGGTACTTTTTCTTGTTTGTTTGAAGATAACCCTTTTGAATAAACAGAGATTTTTCCCAAACAGGCAGAATTATTATTTTTGCGATTTTCCAGAAAAAAATATTTCAACATTTTTAGTTTATTTATGCCTATAATTCATGGGAAAAGAGAAATTTCTGCTCATTCATGAACTTCAAAATATACATATATGCTTAATCTTTCATCTTTAAGGAATGATGGTGCTGTTTTATAGAGAGCAACATCTAGATTGTCAAGCTATTGATGAAACACAATTTCAAAATTTTCAGAAGCCAAAAGTAAGGTTTAATGTAGTATTAACTTTACTTCTTGAATTGTGAAGTTTTGTTCTAGATGATAAAAATTCACTAGTTGACCCCCAACTCCTCACCTAATGTTATTCTACCCAGACCATACAGCAAGACATCAGAGAAGGCAATAGGTACCATTCTTTCTGGTAATCCACGTATTCTCCAAGGGCAATCCTCAGCTCCCTCGTTTTCCAGGTCAAAGTTGCATCACTCCAGTGAGAATAGTTCGTCTGTGCCGTGGCTAATCTGTGTTTACTAGAACAGCACAGAGACGCTCTGTTTGTGTCTGACAAAGTAATTATAAATCACACTTCCTCTTCAGATCATAAATACACATTTATCTTTAGAATATATCACCAACTGAGTCATTTTGATGTAAATATTGCACCTCTTAAATATAATGATGATAATAGAGGATGTGAATCCACAGATTTGCTCAAGTGCTCCCTTTCAATAACTGCAAATATTTAATTCACAGAAGCTTTAACATCCTATAGGGAGTGGCAGACAGACTGTCAATAGATTGGGACCTGCAAAAGTTGTGACATTTCCTCTGAGTAATGAATAAGGCAAACTCACTGCCTTCTGCAAGAGAATGATGGCACTTTTTCTGAGTTGATAGGTTTGGGTTATGCTGTGACCAGCACCTCAGAAGTGAATGATCAGAGGGAGCCCTCAGCTTCTTCACTCCTTTCAGCTCTGTCATCACCTAGGGAAGGCTCTATGGGAACAAGGTTGTAAACACAAATTGAGCAATAGTCTGCAGACATCCTCATTCAGTCAAAATACCTGTGGAAATCACCCAGCTTTCTGAGGCTGGGAAAGAGACCATCTTTGGATAAGAGGTTCCCAAGATTATGGAGAATCTACATCGTGGTGGCATTACTAGTTGGTATCCTTGTCTAGAAACTCTCAGTTGGCTGTAATTTTACTTGAAGATTAAAGCACAGATTAAAGCACAGATTTTTATATGGATCTTCTGTTCTCTGAGTATAAGGAATATAAAATACACCTACACTCACTTCTTACTGGCAGTACTGTAATTCAGCAGATTTCTGTTTTCCACTGAAACCTGGAGTTGAATTGTCTTGAGCCGGAAGGCATTCAAGCTGCTGTTTTTCACTCAGCTATATTTCTCTATAAGCATCTAATTGTTTCAAAAAGTGATGTACAGTGTGCAGAAACCTGAATCTGATGCAAATAAGCCTATACAGCACTAAAGTTAACAGGTGTTCTCATTAATGTAAGTAGACATGGAACAATTCTTGAATGTTTTATAAACACTCATAATCATGGCCAAATATGTTACAATAGCATAGAGATACAGACTGTACCATCTTTTATTCTTGTGCAATCTCAACACTTATTAATATGAGATGTGTCAGTAATAAACTAGTGGCAACCATACCTGTTTCTACTTAAGTCTTTGTATCTTAAATTAGCTGATTCTTCTAAACAAAATTATTGGTAACATAACTACTGCCACCTGTCCTCCCATAGTTTGCTCCTTTACTAAGGTTAACAGTGCTTTGGTAAAATTAATGGCTGCAATGTTGATGGACAGCAGTGAGCACCTGTGCATTATTGAGGTTCTCAAAAGACTTGACCCATCAACCTAAGGATTTAGCTCTTGAAAAATCTTAAACTTGTGTCCAATTTTTCATATTACCAATTATCAATTAGAAAAGTCCATCCATAAAGTGACTTTCTTGGATGATCTAGTATAGATTATCTCTGCAAAACACATGGTGGCTTTGGAATATAATCAAGAACATTCTATTCTAGCTCGACGCATTAAAACATAGACCTACTCTATTGTCTGAAGTCTAGGACGTACTGACTGATGGGAAAATCTAGTTTCAGACTGCTGTTCTCAATCTTCAAAATGGATTGACTAATTTACTCTGATAAAAGTGTTATCAGTAGTTGTCAAAATAAACTACCTGTGGTGCCTGAAAGAACACAGTAGTACTGTAACCTTCAAAATTGTATTACAGTGGAGGGTGAGTTAAATATACCATGGAATATCAAACAATAGGATATAATGCAATCACTAACATGTATAAAGTAGATAAAATTTATTTATTATTTACTAGTGTCCCTTAGGTGTGTATTGGCAGCCACCCAGTCGGTAGACAATTGCCTTTGGTTTCAGAGTGATTATACTTTAGTGGGGGAAACAGAGAAATCAACAGTGTATTGCCACATGGACTGCTATGTCCTATGATGAAGCGGGAGCAGGATATTATGGGAGTACTAGGGAGGATATCTATTTTAAAGAACCTTTTTCTGTAAAGGTCACATCTAAATTAATGTGAATGATACGATAAAGAAAGTCAAGGAATTCTCGGCGATGGAACCAACCTGATCTAAGGGAAGAAATAAGAATTAGTATGGGACAGCTGAGGGACAAAGTCATTTCAAGATGGATGGATCATAGAGATGCAGAGGGAAATTTTATGCAGGGGTCTGCAGAACAGGTAGGCAGACTGAGTTTTAAGAGTTTGCCTTGCAGTGTAACAGCGCTGGAGAATTTCAGCATATCAAGCAGAGAAATGGGATGCTCAGATCCAAATTTCAGAGAAGAGAAAAACATAGATAAGATAGTGAGGAGACTAAAAGATATTGTTATTAAATCCATGTGGGAGATGATGGTAGTACAAATAGTTAAATGCATAAAAAACCCATGAAGGTAGTACACATGATATTATCATTAAAATATAAACACACATATAATGTTTATCCATTGGTGAAAAAAATATTGAAGAATATTTTATACAAAACAATTCAGTATCCCTTGGGGAAAGAGAACTTTTGTGTCTATGTTTACTTTTGTATTTGTTAGAAAATTTTAATTGGCCATCACTTAATGATAGAAATAATAAAAACCATTCTACTTTGAAAATAGCAAGGGTAGCACATTCCCAAATGTCATCTGACTAGATAAATAATATTGCACAGTGAACATAGCTCAGGCTAGAAGCTGATCTGTGTTTGGCAGTGACTGATTGAGTGGTGGTTACCAGTGAACACAAGTCTTAGTATGATTAGTTTATCTTGATGCAATTACTCCTCCCAAGTTTAAAAATTAACGCTAACACCAATAAAACTCTAAGCTTATATCTTTATATGCCAACTGCTTCCATTAGTCACTGTTTCAGTCGTTTTTCATATGAGCACCACAGGCAAAAGTTTTAGTGTAGCTGACTGCAAAACTGTGGAAACTGCTAAACTATCTACTAATTACTTGGATAGTATTCTTTCATGAATATTGAGAAGACTGTTTCTCAGTGCTTAAGATATTTTACCACAGATAAAAGAATGAATACAAGTGTCTGTCTATTTGTTTCTTTGTTTGAAATTAATTTGGGGTTGGACGTTTTATTAATAAACAGAAAGGGAGAGTGGGCAAGTGATATGAGGTATGAATGTTCACTAAGGACCGATTTTATTATGCAGAAACAAATCTGTGTTGTAAGAATTCATGGACCAAATTATTTGGGTGTCAAAGGTACAGCTCAATTTCAATTAAAAAGTACTGTTTCTTAAAGGGTTGGCCTTAAACCTTAGATTTCAGAATGCACTTGAGATCTGTCGTATATGTAGTCCAACATTTGTTTACTTTCCATTAAACAAGAAATTGCTTACATGGGCAGGTTATTTTGATATGATGACACCACTGAGGGTTTCAATAAATGTACATGCCGATCAATCAACTCCAAATGCATTGAAAACATATCCAATAAACATCTGGAAACTAACGAATGCACATTTGTTAACACAGGGGGAGTTGTGGAAATGCAGGATCCATTTTTGCTCAGGCTTATTTAGTAGCATGTGGATTTAAGAACATTTCACAGAGTTAGAAGAAACAGGGTAATTATAACATAAGGTTCAACATCTTTAGATATGTAGAACATTTTCCATTGCTTAAAACAAATATTCCCTAAGAAAGTATAAAACATTTTTCTGACTTGCAAAGTTTTTTGCAGTCTATCATTTAAATTACTTAAATAAAGGGAGCTTTACTGCTCCCCAAAGCTGAGAATATAACACCCTCCATGCATATTAGCTTGATCTTCTTGACAGACCAGAAAAGTGTTTGTGTGTGCCAATTAAAACAAAAATGGATCCCTAGTGGCTTGTTCCTCACACAACTTCTGAAGACTGCTATCATTGTTTGCTAGGGTAACCCTGGATAAGTCTGCTAGCCAAAGTAAACAAACTTTTCAAAACTTTCATGACAGATGGGGGTTACAAATGCATTTTAATAAGAGAGTTGCCAAAGCAACTTTTTTTTTTTTTTATAATCAGCATATATTTACTTAACATCTAGCAACATTGGGAACACAAAACAGATACTTTCTCACAAAATGCTTTAACCAGTAACATTTTTGGAAAGACAAATTGAAGACCTTTTACTTCTGATATTTTACCCTTAGTTTTATGTTAACTTTGCTCGACATGTTAAGAAAAATGTTAGGAGTTCCCCAGACCTGACTGTAATTTGAGACAGACATGCAGCTTGATAATGTAATTTCTTTGGTGGTCATAAACACCTTTGAGACCAAGTAATTTAACTATTAGTATAACCATGACAACCCTTATTTGATCAGCTATATCAAATGTAGAGTGTGATGTGAGATGAAAAAAATGTGAATCTGTGGGATTTTTAAAAAAATCATTATTGCTTCAATGTTAGGTCTTTATATCTCACTATGATGCAGCCAAAATATATATCTATATTTTTTTACTGTTAGAATTCATTAAAGATATGGCCATAATTAATATAAAAATAGTTTATATTCACTTTAAATGAATTTAGTATATTTTGACATAAGTTTATCTACTTAATTCACATGTAATGATTTCATTATAAGTTCAAAGTGTCTCCAAAAATAATAGCAATTAAATTCCATTCCTCTTAAATGGGTAATCCACTTATTTGTAGAATCACTGTAGCTACATCATTTAACATTTTTAGGGCTCTTTGGATATCTGGCATATTTTATTATGCATTTGCTATATATAGTTTCAGGTTCATTAAATGGAATAAACCCTCCTTAGGTTCATAAACATTGATTGTAAGCAAAATGGAAAGACATTTAGTTCAAACGTGGGATTGTTTTAGTCCATTCTGGTATCTGAAGGTGTTTTTTGGATGCCCCAATTCTGGTTTAGATATATTTTTTCATAGCAGAATAGTGATAGTTTAAAAAAAAAATCTGAGTAAGAATGTGGGGTGATCTTTTTAAAATGTGCTATTTTTAGGATAACAGTAAAGAAACAAGCAATTTTTGTCTGCGATCTATGCATATATTCTGAATTTTACAACTAATGCCAAAATCATCATAGTTCTTTCACCATATGTAGCCCTGAACTGTATACAACTGTTTGCTGAGGACTAGTAAATTAGAAATCAAGATCTTTGTCATCTCTTAATTCTATCACTTAAAATTATGCCAGTTTGATAGAATGGCAGTCTCATTTTCCTCATTTGCTTAATTTTCTTCATTTGCTTTATGATAGTGGAGGGAAGAGGCATTTGCAGAATGTTTATTATGTGCTTTGAGATCATTAAAGCTGATATCACTTTGCATACCAAGTGGTAGTATTCATATTCTTAATATACTAAAGTTCTGATACATTCAACCTTTAAGAAATAATGTATCATGACCAACAGTTTATGCATAATTCTGTGATGTAGACGTGTGTGTAGTAATTACTTTGTCCTCTGAAATCTTGACATGAGTATTGTCTGTGCCACTCACATTGGGACTTAATATGAGCCAGTTTCTGTTGTTCTTTTATCTTCATCTGCATATGTGCTATGTATCCAAACAGATTATGAACTCTTGAGAGTGGGGGTTGTAGATCCCCAGCTTCTAGCAATGCGCTTGGCACTTAATGATGCTTAATTAGTTCTTGTTGATGATCAAGGTAATGTTTGGTCAGAAATATATCCTCTCAGTCTCCTGAACAAGGAATTATTAGTGGAGTTGACTCTATAATAGGAAGGGTGCTACTATAGGGGAGAGGAACACATGTCACTCGTTATCTCTTGCACCCTTGATAGTCTTTCAACATGCACTTGAGGTCAACTGGGAAAGAAATAGCCAGTATACTTAAACACCAAATATGTTTTGCTGATGAGGTATCTATCTATAGCATAAAGTTGTCCATCAGTCATAATCAAATTCATTTAACTATTATTTATAAGTGATTGGCAATAACTAAATTAAAGTATATACAATGTTTACTCTGTGAAGCTGTGAATAGGCTTAATTTGCTTTATCATTCTTTATTTTTCCCAAATTCTCCACAATAAATTCAATTATTCTTATAATCAGAAAAAAAATGTGAAGCTCTAAACATTTTTGGTTTCTATTCTGATAAACCAAAGTATGGAAATTTTTAATAGTATAAATACCATCTTACATATTAATTTCTCAGCTAATTTCAAATCTAACATGTGAAAGACTAACTGTCAGAATCCATATTGACAAGGGTGATACATAATTGACAATATTGAAAACAGCAATACTTAACTAAACATAAACACTACTTGTTAAAGCTCCTTTAAGATATTTTTAAATTTGTTAATTAATGTCTAACAAACAAATTTCTTCTCAGGTGTTATCAGTGGAGTTTGGGCTCCATATACCTGCCTTCATCTTTAGAGGAACCATAACAAAAACACATACACGGTACTTAGCTCTAGGAAAAACTATTGTTGAATTAATAGCAAAAAGACTTAAGGAATGTGTCTGTTCTGTATTTTCCCAGTGGATATGCTTATATCATTTCCTAGGCATACATTTGCTACCAGCAAGAATTCAGATAGATCCTTATTTTAGAGTGAAAATGTTTGGGGCAAATTTCCCCAGACAGGTAATTAAAGAAATCAATTATGGACAACACTAGCACATTTCATTAAGGCTGCATGGTGCCAGGATATATGCCTTCCAAACAGGACTTGGAAAAAAAGGATTTCAAGAGACATTTGTCTAAAGGGGGCTTCGAAGCAAAATGGAGACCAGCAGCTCTTACCTAAACTTGTCATATTTTCTAGAAGTTTTATTTTTTTTGTATCTACTTTACCCCAGCATCTGTCACTTGAGCAAACCATAATATAGAAAGAATATATTAGTATGGCTTAATATCAGATCTTTTATGTCTACTATTAGTTCTACATCATTTCAGATTGACATCAGGAGTTTTTCAATCAAAATTTTTAGTCAAAGTAAACTTTCTTTACTGATGTCTGTTTTTGTCACCAAGAGTGTTGAAAATTCAGTTGTTCAAAGTGTAAATATGATTTAGAAAACCATTTATCAAAAAAACCTAAAGAGGTAATGTAAAAAATAAAGTGGATTGAGAACCTGAACTAAATGGGCTTTACCAGCCAAAGACTTTGAAACTGCTTTCCTGTGAGCCTGGGATGGAACAGAACAAAGTCAATTACTGACTGTAATTAAGAAGTGGATGCATTTAAACTGTAGAGAGCAGTAGCAGACTTCTCCAGACGGCCTAGTAACTTGAAAGATGAGTGGGAAGACGGAGAGAAGGATGTGAAATGTATCTATGATAGGATGTTCTGAATGAATTGCATTCAGAGAGTGCTCGGAGCCAGCTTCACAAAATAAATTCATACACCACTGATTATGGACAATTAATGCAGTAAAATATTTGGACAAAGAAACTTTTAACCTACATTTGGCATTTGGTTGTGTGAGCAGTAAAAGATCTTTGAGCTGCATAGCATGCACCAAAAATGCAAATGCACTGCTGAAGCACTTATATTTTATCAGAGTTTGAACTCTCGAGGCTGAAAACTGAACTACATTGGTTCTTTCCTAAACCAACAGAATACAGTAAATATAATTGTGTTTGTTTCTTGTACTTTGAAAAGGTTCATTTTTTTTATAATTTTAATAATGGTTTATTTATAATGGCAGGGAAATAGTAGATTGTGTTTGGGCTAATTCATTTTTCTTTGTGTATGTTAACAAACTATGACGTTACATAATACATTTATAATCAAAATATTTACATTTACATTAGGATGAAGGTAGGGTCAAGGACGTTACTAGTTTTCTTGGGTTAGTTAGACATGACCTTATATTTTTAGATTACTATTTCTGTGGCAACACTCTATAAAGTAAATATTTGGAACTTCATGTAAGTAAAGAACATTGTAAGGGTGTTCAGATAATTAGGCAAACATCAGCTTAACTATCTTTTACTAGGTACATAAAACAGAAGGCTATTTGTTGGTTATTTTGGGCCATCCCAAATCTTACATGCACTTTGACTTAAGAAAAGAGTGATTGGCCCTGGTAATCTGTCAGATTCTAGTGCGGGTAATAAACTTCCTTTTATTTTCTGATCTATCACATCTCCCCATTGCGTATACTTTGGATAGTTCCTCTCCTGATGGTGGTAAAAAGTTGGAATCTGTCTCACTCAAGAATGGTTACATTGCCGTACTGAGTGCTGTTGCATCTCTATATAGTTTTCTAAAAATAAATGACAAATGAATATTTATGTATGTGTGTAATCAAAGATTTCTTTAAACCTCCTGGATCGTTGTTATTAAATGTGGCCATAAGAATCATTTAAGCCTTCAGAGTGAGCTATGCTGGGTAATAATTGTCACTTTAATGATAGAATTATGCAGACATGTGAAGCCTGGTTTGTGATTTCCTGAACCTGTGCCCCATGTCAGTGTTCACCTCCTATTTAGAGCAAGTAAGGCTGAGAAGAGGTGACTAGCTCCTGACTGAGTGTGTTGCAATGTCAGTCCTCTAAGCCTCTGCAGCCTTGGCTGATGTGCGACAGCAGTTGGGAAATGTTCATCTTCCTGTTACAACAAAAAGTCAATAATACAAAGGGAAAAATCTCCACGGTTCAGGCTGACGGCCTAGTACAAAAAAGTGTGTCCACACCCACTCTAATCAAATTTTTCTCTAAGTAGCCCTTTATGTGTGAAATCAAGAGAGAGCATTGCTCTTCTATAGGGTCACATCCTCTGTCACAATTCTTGGGAGAAAAAGATTCACTGTAATGAAAATACATACCGTTACATGCTAAATATTGCCAACTACTTAACAGCCCTGGAGTCTGGAACAGGGATGTTCATTTGATAAATACTCTTTATGAGAGGTTCAAATATGTAAATGAACTTCTATTCTAATATACTCCCTGTATGGGGAAATTGGTCCTTTATTACTTTCCTATAGATCTTTATGATAGGAAAGTAGAAATAGCCAAATGTTATTCATTTGAATGACCTTTTAGAAACATCTGCATTAGTCTCTTTGGTAAATAATCTGTTTTAGAGCCCTCCATAAAGGGAAATCAAATATAGAGATACTATTAGATTTGAAAAAGACAAACAGGAAAGAGCCAAAAGTGCAGAATGAATTCTGACACACCCGGGTGCATTTTTCGGAGGTTCTGACTTGAGTGGATACTGCCTGCATTATTTTGAACTTCCTGGCTTGCTTTTCCTTGAGTTGGAGTAATTCAGCTTTAGTACTACTCTGAGTTAATCGTTCTATTATTAAAACAATAATGTATTTGTTATGACATGAAAAAAACAGTTTATAGTGAGCAGTTCAAAATGATCCTAGTCTCCCAGTTCCCAGAAAGACAATTACTAGAATACAAGAAAATATATCAGTGGATTAAAATGTGTTTTTTAAAAAGAATATATATATATATATATATATATATATATATATATATATTCTTTTGTAGGAGATCTAATGTAGGAGATCTATTTTATATGATTTGCTTACCTGTAAATGTCTTTTTTTTTTTTCAGATCACAACAGTATCAGGAAATGAGTTCCTTCTACAGTCAGATATTGACTTCATCATATTGGATTGGTTCCACGCTATCAAAAATGCAATTGACAGATTGGTATGTATTTGTTTTGGCTGTTACCTTTATTAATTAAAATGTAGTCATTTAAATTTTATTGCTTAGCCATATAACACACATGAATTTAAATGTATCCTATGGATTGAGAAATATTATAAGTTATTTTAAGTTTAAATAGAGTCCACTAAAAACGTTTCAGGATTTGTGAAACTAAATGTCATTTTATTTCTCTCTTTCAAACACACAGAGTATTCATATTTTTTTAATGAAATAACACGGACATTCATTCACTGGAGGCTGTAAAAAGCACACAAGCACTTAATAACTACCAAATTTTCACATTTTCAGTTTATGCAGTCTGTAATACATATTTTTGAAAATAAATATCAATGTATTTAAAGCCCATACTCACTGTTATAATACTACTAAATAATAATTCTTTGTACTGATTTTCATTGTTCTTTCAGCTAAGCTAGAGTGTTCTCCTCATGAAAATTACATATCTAGAACTTTATGAAATTACTCTACATCACACATTCACAGTATGTTTTTGAAAGAGTAAAATTATTGAAAACTACTTATTTTATACTAATTCTAGACCAAACATCTAATTTTAAGACACCAACATTTGCAAAAATCTTGAGGAAAATATATTTTTGAGAGCTTTTAATAAGGTATACAATAGGAAAATACATTTTTGGTGTGATTTTCTTGGTATTTCAGTCTTCCATTATAGTATTGTGGTACTAAAACTTTAAGAATAAGCATTTGTAAGTGCTTTTGCTCACCCCCTGCCCCCCCAAGGCATGGACACACACTGAGTTTGTTGTCATTAAGAGTGGACTTTGCAGTCAAAGTGTCTGAGTTTGAATCCCGGTTTTGTGATTTACTAGCTGTGTGGCCTTAGGCAAATTACTTATCTCTTTAGGCTTCAGTTTTCTTACATGGAAAGTAAGGATAATAATAATAATACCTATCTCATAGGATTACTGTGATGATAGAGCTAATGCATGTGGAGTGTTTGGGTTAATGTACAGCATTTAGCAAGCACCATATATATAACTATAATTAAATTTGTATATTAAGCATAACATAGAGGTCCCATCCCCCAAGTAATCTTATTTTAAACTTTCCTTTAGATCTAACATCAAAATAGATCTCCAAACTATTTTGTAAATTCTTTCTTGTAAAATTGTTGAGACTAATTGTTTGTTATTTACAGCCAAAGGATCCAAATTGTCCACCAAGAAACATGGACTTATTCAAAATCCAGAGATCCTCCAGTACTGAATTACTAAGTCACTATGATAGTGATATAAAAGAGCCGAAACCAGAGCACAGAAAATCTTTAAGTAAGTATGTTTTTGATTACTCATTTTAACTTCACCTAAATGCAGGGCTTATGAAATATAAATTCGTTGAAATGAGATTTGAGCCAAACTCATGCTACTCATGGAAGACTCGTAGCCAGTTCCTGACCAGAGATTCATGCTCTGGAGGGCAGGCTAGGTGCTTTGCTCATATCATTGGTGATAATGCCTTTTGAAAAAATAATTGTTCTAGGGTTATGATCTCTGCTTATACCAAACCTCTGACTCTGAGTAATAGATATGGCATTCAGATTGGTGATTGATTTTGAGAGTGGGAAATGTCAAACATCTTCAAACTTTCGTATGCTCTTTTATTTCCATACATTAAAAGATATATGAATGACCACCACAGTTGGAGCAATGGAAACCAACAGGCTATGCAACTTTCCATGCTTTCAGACCACCAGAAAGGTTTAGAAATATGGGATATGAATTAGATGTTCTCTAAGGCCACACCTAGTTTTAATATTCTAAACGAAATGAATCTGGAATATAAAGGACCAATCTCTACACTTATATTATGACCCTGAGTATATCTCTTAATCTTTCCCAACCTGCTTCTTCCTCAACAAAAGGGTGTTATTAAAAGATGTCACTCTTATGTCATAGAGTTGGTTTGAGTCTCAACCTCCTAAAAGAAGAAGTAGATATCTTTGGAATCAGAGAAAACAAATTTCCCAAAGTCTCAAAAATTATAGATACCTCTCCTGGGTCATCTACCTAGCTATCCAATCTCAGAATCACCATCTTTCTGCCATTTTCCTCTGACCAAAGTTCAGTGTAATTACTTGTTAGCTTTTGGAATTTAGGGAGAACTCAGTAAGTAGAGGAGTGCTAACATAATTTCTACATATGCTGGATGACTATGTGTGTCTATAGTCATGCTACTTATGTGCATTAGGAAAGACTATGTATATATCTATACATATACATATATACAAAACATACCTGTATACTCACAGACATATACAAGGAAGGAGAAAGCTATTTATATGTGATATCATATCTTCCAAAGCTAAAGTATTGGGAGTTCAAAATCTAGAAATAGCATGAAAATTTCAAGTACAAGCACATTTTCAAAATAAAGTCATTATCTAAAGAGCCATACCATAATTTCAACAACTGCTAGATACATATTTAGTTAGCCAATTGTGTTAAGTTGAAGTTTAAAATGATCAGTGTTAATGCTTTGAACTGCATGGTGCTTTGCAAATATGTTGTGGTGAGTTAGCAATACCATGTAAAAATGTTTTTCCACATGATGCTATAATTTGGAGTTGTCTCATTTGAACATTTCCCTTCAACCCCTGGTCATTATCTCCTTGTACCACATATGGGATCAGACATAAGGTAAAATTTTAGAATTAGAATTCCTTTGTGAGTATATAGTTAGTGTTAATTATATATAACCATTTTGTAGTAGATATAAAGGATGTATGAGCAATGATCAGTAGATCTGGTATCTCAGATATAATCTCTGCTTTGGAGGAGACTTTGGCACACTTCTAAAGCCTGGAGCTCTGGAAAAAAATAGAGGTTTGTAAAAGTGTGTTTGAGAAACATTGAGGCAAATGGATTCTTTGTTCAACAATAGCTACATGAAATGTTTTAGGATGATACTGGGGGAAAAATTCCAATAGATAGAACACCAGCTACTCCTGTTTAGAATTTATTTTTAATTGAGAAAGATAATCATTTGTTTAGTTGGGGCTTACATTCAATTCTACCTAAAGATGAGGGAAGATACACATATGATTTACTCTGTTCATTTCAAAATATACCTAACTGTATAATGACCTTATATTCACCATTTCCTTTGCAGTTAAAAATAATGATAACTAGTAAATATTGAGAACTTGGGGCCTACCATGCATTGTTCTAAGTGCTTGTTTTATATTGACTTACATAATTATCCCACTAACACTATCAGGTAGGTACTATTGTTAACCCTATTTTATAGATGAAGAAACAAAGGCACAGAGAATTAAGGCAACTTGTATAAAAACTCGTTATAGAGAGAAGTTTCAAAGTCAAGCACTGTGATGTTAGAGCCTGTGCTTTTAACCATTACACTATAGTGAAGAAAACAAATGAAAGGTAAACTTAGTTGATCAACCTTGGACTTGGAAGGAAATACTGCATTAAAATGGGATCCACAGAAATCAGTAAACTTAAATAGGGACCAGAAAACATATTAGCAAAGAATTAAAACCAGATGTTTTCTTTGGACTTTGATTTCACTAATAAAACAAGAGGGTCATTTAATCTTTAATGCTAGCCCTAATTTTAGAAAATGTTTCTTTTATGTATTTTAGTGGATATTTATAGTGGTAAGCCTTTGTTAGGGCTAGTATATATTTTTGCAATGTAGGATACAGATAATATCCATTTATTACTTTGAATTAAGTTTATTCAGTATTTATGTATTCATTCTCTTTTGAAAGGTATAATGATTGAACCACCCACACAGTATAAAATTAGACTATGCATTTGAAATAGTGATTGGCATATTTTATATTGATGTTCTTTAAAATATTTTTTCAAGTAAGAAATATGCTGTGTGAAACTCCTCTGATCTCAGTCCTAGATTTGAACAACCAAACTTGAGTTTTTAAAACATGCATTCAGTTCTATGTCACCCTCTTGAGATTAAATAATTATGTAGAATTAGAGCTTCGCAGTATCTCCTTCCTTATTAGTAGTCTAAGCACAGACTTTATTGTCAGTTTGCTGCCTTTGACTTCCTGTGCCCTTGATGTTCCCACGAGTTTTGTCGCCAAGATTATAGACAGATAAAGCCAGAATTACTTTTTTAAAGGCATGTGAACATCATTAGCAGCTAACAGGTGGTCATTTCATTGTCCAGTTTCTCTGTATAACATGGGGGGGAAATATGCACTCTCTATGAATGAATTCACAAAATTAAGTGCTAAATATACTTCCTTTTTAAAAATATGATTCTAACCTGCCAACACAATTAAGTACTAATCAGATATCTTAAGATATCAGTTGGGTCTAACAGACAAATGCCAGAAAATTCAATATAAGGGCCAAATCACTGTGGGAAATTCAGGATACCAGCATGGATGAGAGTAGGAGAGCAGCTCTCGAGGGACGGCCGTTATGAAAAATGGAGTCAATCAGAGAAAACGCTAACCTATTTTTCCAAAAAATGAGAATTGTCTTCCACTGATAGGAGAGAGGAAATCTCAAATGTAAATCTGCATTAGATAATCTTGGAGAGGTTTCATAACTTTTTTAGTTTCACTTTCTAGATCAATAAAAATGAGTTTAATACTGTCCTTGCAGGATCATGTGAGAATTTGAAATTAGATATGTAAATACTTAGCTCACAGCAGACACTCAATAAGTAAAAGCTCTTATTATTATCTTCTATATCCCCAAGCAGATGGCACCAAAATAGGGCATGAACCAAGGGTAGTGTCTGATGGAAGACTGGAGCAGGGCGCCTATACTTGACATCCTCTCCCTATGTATAGAGAAAGTAGGGGAGAGGAGCCAGGATTGAATAAGGAAGGCATAGCTGTAAATATCTAAGTATGTACAGCTGGTCTTGCCCCTGGTGACTCCCCAGGTGAAAATGGCAGCCACGGCCTTCTTGGGAGCAGCCCACAGAATGTAGTGCAAGGAGCCAATAATACTCTTGATTCTTTTATACCCAGAAGAGCATGTCATGAAGAAGTTCCAGTTGATGGAATGGATTCAACATCTACCCATTTCACTGTTCCTTTAGACATACTTTAGTTCATTCATTCTTGTATTCATTCTTTTTCATTAACAGATATTCCTGAAAGTGCACAACAAAAATTCTTGCCTCTACTCATCAGTGGTTTCAATTTTTTAAAATTAGTTTGTATTTAGCTTATACTGTAGCTAAATACATCTCATGCTAATCAATTGTTAAACTGTAAAATTCATGAGTGGAGACCTCGGACTACTTTTATATAAAATTAACATTTTTAACATTATAAATAAGCATCCCAAAATGAACATGGGTAAGAAAAATAAAATCAAAAGTCAAGAGAACTAAAGGGAAATGAGTTTCCTTTTATCTGCCTTTTGATTCAATTATTATAAAAAAACAAATGTGTTCTGAGTAAAATTCTAAAATATTTAGATATGGATTTTCTAATTCCATAGCCCCTTAGTATTGTGTGTAATAAGAGTATATGAACAAGGCTACAGGGATAGAGATAGAAATGGAAAAATTGGATTGAATAGTTAGTTATACAGTGTAGAAAATTAAAATGCTTGTGAACCTTTAGTGATATCTTTGTTTAAAAATTTGCCTGCAAACAAATCATGATCGTGCCAAGTGGAAAATCCTAGAGAGCTAATTTTTGTACTAATCTAAACAATGATAATACTGGCCAACCACAACTGTGAGTAGACTATGTTCTCAAAATCCAATTGGAAACTGGTTGCTCAGACCTCAACATGTTTTCATAAGGAAACCAGGTACAAGCCACAAAAGCACACTTGAGCTTTATGCAATCATGCAGAATGCTGTTTCTAAGGAATAGCTCATTCTTAACTTGCTGCACCTCTGACCCTAGGAGCTAAGACTTCCCAGTAGCATTGCTCTTCACTGGTTTCTCTTTTCCTCCTCCCCTATTCCTGCATTAACTCCACCAAAACAATTAGGATTCTCAGAATGGCTTTGGCTAGGAGGGTCCTGAACCCTGAAAATCTCTCGTGATGGCCATCAGGGATTGCAGAGCCTTCAGGCCAAAGGAAATAGTGGGAAAAAGAGAGAATGGAGGACTGGGGAGTAAGTTTTTACAGCATGGATGGGGAAGTGAATCCTTAGCAAGGGCAGATGGTTTTTGTAAGAAATATGTGTAAGGACAGATTAAGTCTGGCATTGTCCCAAATGTTAACATTTGATGAATCTAGATGGTGTCTATATGAATGGTCACAATGCTATTGTTTTATGTATGTTTGGAAAATTTCACAGATTGAAAACTAGAGTACACATACACACACACACACACAATTAGGCATTACTCACGATCATGATTCAATAAAAGAATATACATATTTTGCAATTGTGACTTGAAAGATCAAATTTTCTGAATATGAGTTATATTGACCTCTTTCAGCATAAAACATTGATAACTCATATTTTTCCTGTTTTTTGCCCCCAAAGTCAATATTTTTTTTGTGTGTGTGTAACCAATCTTATAACTATATAAATATGAAAATTTGTAAGGTGCTTGTTATCATTCAAAATTGAAAAGTCATACTAGTTTCTTGGATAAAGATGTAATTAGCAATTGTTTTAAACACATATTGTGAAGCCTGTCTGGTAACTCATACAAATACATATTTTCAAGTTTCCTCTTACTAAGTGTTTTGTATAAAACACACTAAGCTTGCCAATGCATGAAAATAATAAGATAAATAACTCAACTGCCAAGAAAATAAAGACAATATTAAAGTTGCAGAAATAAATTTTACCTAGTTCTGAAGAAAGAGAAAAGCTCTTACCTGAAAACAACAAAAAAATTATAACACTTGTGTAGAATATTATGGGTTATTGTATTGTCAAAGGGGCAAAGTTTTCTGATTTGGGTAAGATGGTCACTCATCTGATTTTTTTTTTTTTAATCAATATTGCTACCCTGGCACCTGTTTCATAAAATATCCACCTGAGATAAATAAACTATTGTGCTAAAATGCGAAAATAAAAATGTTTGTTTTACTATAGTTATAAGACAGACAATATCTAAGGAACAATGAGTGCTAGTTCTCTTGATCATTTCCCGCAGGATAAGGGAGTTTTTTTATTTAAAAATGTTCCAGTTGGTGAAGAAAAAAAATGAAGTTTTAAATTAAAATTCAAGTTGCTAAAGCTGAAGGATTTAAACATCATGAGAAAAAAAAAACAGTAAAGATTAGACACACACTTGATAATCAGGCATCCAAATTACTTTGTCAAAACAGTATTATTCAAGAAGGTTCCGGGGCTTCACTGAGGCACTGTATGACTGCAATGATTGTTCTGAAATGTTTACCCAAGATAGCAGCAATCCCAACTTTCCTGGGACCCATAGATTGCGGTTTCTTCAAAACGTTCAGTTCTCTATGAATCATTTGATAAGAGGATTTAGTTATAAGCTGAGCAAAGAATATTCTGATTAATCTCTTCTTTCCCATCTAGGGGATGGTATTGCCATCTGACCTGTGGGCATCCATTGTCATGTATCGTGTAGGATTGGCTGTTATGAAAGTCTATCTAACCCTATCAGCACTCAAACACTAGATCACCCCATCTCCTGACACTGGCAGTAACTCCGTGACCATATTTCCCCTTAGATGAACTGCATTTAATCAATTTCTGATTTCATTAGGTCAAATGGCACCTTTCTTTCAATAATAGGCCAAACCCAGGGGGCTTTTTGCTCTAACTCTCTAGCAATATTTCCTTAGCATTAATATACTACTGTGATAGTAAACAATATGAGAAAACATACTCTTTGATCTCCTCTGAAATTTCCCTCTGTTTATTCTATGACTCTAGAATGGGCATATGTTAACATTTCCTTCTAAAGTTAGACACATAATATAGACATATAATATTTATTCACTCTAGTCATATCGAGTTTAAAATATTATAGCTAAACATTAGATTTGAGTCATTTTTAGTGAATCCCTATGCAGAAAAAACATTCCTTTGAATACAAGTGATCACTTCTTTTCTGTATACAGGATTTATTTGGCATAGTTATTTTGTTTTTCTGGAATGTAGGAACAATGTTACTGTTCTTCAAAAATCCTAAAAGAAAGTAATTTGCTTTATACTGCATTTATTTGGGTGTCCCAAATGATCTAATGGTTTATTAGGGAGAAAAATTACTATTAACATATATATATATAAGCTGAGATTTTCTTGGAAAACAAGTTTATTTCTTATTATTCATAGTAAAGTTCACATCCATGTAAGGAAAATAAGGTATTTTTTTATACCCCCAAAGTATGAGAGATATTAAAAGTTGTTAATTCATCTTTCTTTAATTATTTAAATAGAATCTGAAGCCAAATACTTCTGCTACTCAATTTCCCTAATATAAATAAATATACTTATATTCAAAATTCATTGGTCTAGAAAGATAGAAGCAAATTAGAAGATGCAATGGCCAAATAGGGAATGTAGGACTGGGATAGTGCCATACAAGATGGTGTCCTCTAAATTTGAAGTCAAAGGTGAAGAACAATTTCTAATCAAATTATTGCATTGGAATGGCTCAAGTTCAAGTTCCTCAGTAGCAGGCTTTTTATGACCTATGTCCCCTTCTCCAGTTTTTTCCCACCACTTCCTGACTCATGATTTATGTCCCAAGGAAACAGTGTTTATAATCCCTGATGCACATGACTGTGTTGACATTTACCGTTAAGTCAAGGTCTTCTTTTGGCTAAATTAACATCCTGCAAGACTCAGCTCAAGCCACACCTCCTCCAGAAAACTTTCCCAGACCTCTGTGCTAAGTTAGGTGATCCTCTGCAGTTTTCCTGTAATGTTCAGTCCATACCTTTATCATGGTAATTGCTAGTGTGTGTTACAACAAGCTAATTAGAGCTGGCTCCTTGTCTATCCTAGTCTCCCAGACTCTGAAAAGGACTCTGTCTGATTTACCTGTGCATCTGCAACAAGCAGAGTGGCTTGATGATATCTAAGGGTACAGTTGACCCTTGAACAACAAGGCTTTGAACTGCATGGGCCCACTTATACATAGATTTTTTGAATAAATACTGCAAATGTATTTCTCTTTTTGTGTGATTTTCTTAACATGCTCTTTTCTTTAGTTTACTTGTAAGAACACAATATATAATATATATGACATATGTATTGATTGGCTGTTTATGTTACTAATAAGGCTTCCACTTCCAGTCAACAGTAGGCTATTACAGTTAAGGTTTTGGGGAGTCAAAAGTTATGTGCAGATTTTCGACTGTGAGGGAGGTCAGTACCCCTAACCCCTGTGTTGTTCAAGGGTCAGCTGTACTCATAAATGTGCAGTGTTAAATCAGTAAATGAATGAATGGGGATATTCAAGACCACTATAACATACTTCTCATTCTGTGCTAAAAATGAAGATGGAATTCCTGAAACTTGTTTGAAGAGCAATGGTAAAGTATTTATTCTTCCTGACTACTATTTTCAGATCACTATTTATATCTCTCTCTCAATTTTCTCTTAGAACTGTATATCTCAAAACAATGGTGTATTTTTTTTTTTTTGAGGGCAGTGTCACTGACCCTCATATGTGGGACCCAAACCAGGGCCACTGGCTTCTCAAGCCAGTGCTAAACCACCGTGCCACTCGGCCAGCCCTAACAATGGTGTATTTTATATGGTCTTATGTACTGTGCCTAGCAAAATCATGTACAAATAGGTGTTTTATTATACAACAAGGATATAAATGACTAAGATCTTGGGGGAGGGGGAAGGGAAAATTCTACTCCCTTTGCCTAAAGTTACTGTCCTTTCAACATCTTTTAACCTAGAGAAATATTTCTATCATGAATTCTAACCTCCTATTCTATTTGAGAGAATTACTCTGATTCATACTCTTGGAGCTCTTCTGTGGACTCAGAATTTTCAAGGCTTTACTGGAGATAAGGAAAAAGGAGAAATTCTGTAATGTGCAAAAAAATTAGATTTGATCATTTTTACAAGACTCTGAGAATAATTTGCTTTAAGGTCAATTTATAAAAAATGCAGTTTAACACAAAAATTATACAAGTATTATATGCATTCTTTTCAAAAGCTTATGTGGGATCATGTCAGATATTTGGATCTAAGGATTAGAAAATTTGAGTACATTTCTTACTTCCAGGATATACTAGTTATAAGATTTGCACAAGTTTCTTAGGTTTCCTGCAACTGACTTTCCAGACAAATATAATGGGTACTTTTTATATAAATATAAAATAATAGAAATGTATAAATATGTACATGATCTAAGGAGATAATAATACATATAGTGTACCTAAGTATAATGTATATACTGGATCAAAATATATCTAAGAACTTTGTGAATTTATATTGTAATGTAAGTATTAGATATAATGGTTTCCAAATGGGTGTAATGTGAGCAAAATAACCATGACTTTTGTTTGTTTACTATAAACCCATCAGTTTCTCTCTTCTGGGAACATACAATCTCATAGATAGCCTTCTTTTCATTACTTTTCCAAATGCAAAAATAATAGTATTTTAATGTCTAAATGTCTTTTATTTTTATGTTATTCTTGGATACTTGAATTCATTTCCCATTGGCCTTTCAGGTTAGATGTCATAATTCGGAATAAGCCACAGCTTAGCTGTTTTACTGATACAGTAAGTTTATCTGTTGTGCCTGCCAAAGCAATCAAGGCCCAACAGCCTTCATTGTAGTCAAGTTATTTGGAAAATTGAGAAGAAAATGAAAGTAGGCTCACAATTTAGGTATCAAAAAATAAAGCATAGATTCAAAGTGCAGTCTGATTAATACTTCTAGTGTGTGAAATTTCACTCACTGGGAAGAGCTAATAATAACTATTTCTGAAGTTTTCTGAAATAAAGCATCATCATTTTCTCAGATTCACCTTTATCTATTCTAGAAAATGGAAACTGAAATGGGCAAATGATAATCCTTTTCTAGTAAGAACCTTCCTCACAAATTTGCCCCTAAGTGCCCACCCCTTTAAAAAATCGTTGGATAGTAATGAGACAGATTGAAAGAGTTTCCTCTAAATTCTAATAGTGCCTGTATTCACTCCACTTATTTAGCTTTTTTACTCCAGGACAGCTTACATAAAAATAATTAATCTTCTTCTTTTTTTTTTCTTAGTCAGTACCTGGGTCTGTTATTGAGGTTCCAACCTTATTTTTAAATTACACATAACTGATTCCACAGGAAGGTTTGGCTGAGAACCCATAGAATTTTTGCTTAACTCATTTTTATTGAACAAAATCCAGAATTTTAGTCAAAAAGCATTAGATATTAATCACATATGAATGAGTTCATTAAAATTTCCTTTACCTTCCAGAACAGCAGGTCATTATGGAATCATAAGAAGTTAGCTCACTTAATAATCTTTACAGTTACACAAAAGCAATCATTTTCATAAGTCTTAGAAAAAAACTTTTTCACTATTACTTGCAGAGCGTGTTGGAATATTTGAATATATTATGTTGTGTTATTAGAGATGTCACTTGTGAATTGAAAAAAAATATTTTCTGATGCAAGACTCCGAAGTTATTCTTTCCAGAGTCAATAGTGTTAATGTTAGAATATTAACAGTTGTAATTATATTTTTACATGGCAAGTAGAGACCTTACTGCTGAAATATAATTCCAGTATCATTTCTTAATTATTATACTCTTAACTTTATAGAAAATTAGAAGAAAAATACATTTTTATACTGCAATTAAGAACAACTGATGACACTTAATTTAAGGTGAGCCAGTTAAGGGGAAAAACTAAAACAAATCCTTCCTCTAAATTATTATCGCCTTTCTCCTTCCTTTTCTTGTAACCACTTCTCATCTCTGACTTTGAAACCCAACAGTTTAAACTTGGTTCTTATTTCAGTGGGCTAATCCCTTTCATAAATCATGCTCAAGAGCTGAAATAATTTGCACATCATTTAAAGAGTATTTGCTTTGAAATATTCACCTCAAGCCCTTTTGTATATCCTTTCTCTCTAAAGATTTGTAGTATTTGTTTTGTTCTCTGAGGTATAAAAGACCTGGATAAACTTTATTCCTGTTGTTTCAAGATTAGTTAACAAAAATGCATATTAATTCAGTAGGGACAGGAACAAACCTCAGTAAAGATGATCATACAAATGCCTCTCGGGAATAGCGAAGTACAAAATGTCAGTCTTCAAATCTCCTTGGACTTGCTCAGAAGAGCATTGAGGGATTTAAATTTCCAGAATATGTCTACAAATGTATTTTCTTTGTTGTGGAGGACAAGAGCTATACTGATTATTTTTCCCCAGAAAATTGATTCTAATTTGAATTTGAACAAAAATTAAGCTATCTACAAAGTGGCTCTTCAAGAAGACAGAGAAAAACAGACGCAGAAAAGATAATTAATGTTAAAAAATTATATACCTGATAGGCTACCACATTTTTAATTTATTTAGCTTCAAACCTCAAATGCCCAAAGTTTAACAGTAGAACATCCTTTTCTTTCTAAAAACAAGTAGACCTCATAAAATCAAATGTTAACATATTTGGGTAAAATTCAATAATACTTGTACATACGTAAACACAACTTTTACAATTTGCTGGTAAACTCAGGGGGAAGAAAAGCCCTCTTCTTCAAATAATGCATCTGTTTTGTATGTTAAGAGGAGCCCTGTTCTGTTCTTAAACTGAAAATGACCATAAACTTTGGCACTTAAGTGCTTATCCGGAAATGACTAAGTGAATTCAGGGATAATAAATCACTCATATGGATCCAGCCACCCACAGTCTTGTTCCACTTCTCTTCTTTACAAGTCTAGTAATAGACATTTCCACAGTCCTCAGGGTGCCAAACTTTGCACCATTAGGAAAATCTGCAAGTAGCTTGATTTATCTTCCTCACTCAGTTAGCTAAGACCCAACTAAGTAAAAATCAGCAGGAATGAACTTGACTTGTTCAACTTTTTTAATAGGGACATACAACAATTACAACTTTTTCTCCTCTGCCACTTCAATTTACATTGGATGTGAAGCCCCTTGTGAAAAATATTCAGATGAGATCTCAAATTATAGGTGCATGGCTGGATGATGCTGACTCTGAGTTTTCATTATACACAGAGGATTGTCTGCTGTTTGCAATTAATCCAGACACAATCCTCTTGGTACTTTGGGAGGAATGTGGAAGACATAGCCATTTTATAAGTTGTAAACTCCTAAATTACCCTAAATTAGAGACACTATTAATCGGACATTTAGATATAGATAGGATCTGCTTATTGTGTAGGTTCCTCTTCCCCTGATGGAAAAATCAATTAAATATTTAAGATGTGGACTACCTTCCAGGTTGGATAAAGCATTTCATTTAAATTATGGTCCTCCAATCTGAAACATTAAAGGGGATCTTCACGGATGGAAGCACATTACTGTCTCTTGGATTGGGCGCATTAACACTTTAAAAATGAATGTGCTTCCCTGGATTTCCTATTTGTTCCACCAGCTGCCTGTCGATGTGCCAGATAAACAGTTTAAGGATAAGTATGTAAAAGATGCATGTGTCACATTCTGTGCTGAGGTGCACCCTTGTAGGAAAAGTCTCCAAATGTGGCCCCTTTGGATAGTTTTTCTCAGTGCCCGAGCAATCTGAAATGAGAGGGCTCATTTGATCATGGGAGAGTGGGAGGGAAAACCCATAAAGTGACGCAGTTAATCCTCACAAAAATTCTGTGTATTTCTAATCTTGTATTTTCTTCCTAAAATTGATCTTAATAAATAACTAACGATTATCACTGGGGCAATATGGTAGAATTTGAAATAACATTGGCTGTACCTTTATAAATATACTTGGCATGAAGCTAATAATTTGATTCTCACTCAAGGACCATTATTATGCTAAATTTATTAACAGTATTATAAGAAAAAAAGCTCCCAAGTCCCCTCTGCTACAGAAGTGCATATATGGTATGGTATAACTGATGTATTGGAGTGCTTACCGGGCTATAGGCCTTGTTCTAAACAGTGTCCATGTTTCTGTCATTTCATCCTGTCGATGACGCTGTGAGGTACAGTGGTACTATGATCATTCCCATTTTACCTATTGGGTAACTGAGGCACTGCAAAGTTAATTAGTGTGCCCAAGTTTACACAGCTAAGCGGTACAAAGTTAGAATTTGAAACCAAGCATTCATACTCCACAGCTTGGAACCAGAGCCATTGTTCTGAGAGGCTTCCGGGTCTGGACTGAGGTAGATGGTTTCTGCTGCTTCCAAGCTCCATAAACTTGAAGCCATTCACTTAACCTCACTTAGCTTCTGTTTTGTAATCTTGAGAATGTCAATAATAATAGTACCTAACTCACAGAGTTTCCAGGAAGCATACATTAGATTATAAATGTGATGTTTATAGCAGTGTTTGGCACAATATAAGCACTTAATAAATGTTAACAATAGCATTAGTACAAATATTCTATTCTCTCCCATAGTATTTTGAGGAGCCCTCCTAATTTGGTTAAGAAAAGGTTACCTTTGAGATAAATGATTGATATCTCTAGAAGTTAATGTATTTTCAAAAATCCTTTTAGATTTATGGGGCAAAATAATATAATGAATGGCTTTACAGAAGACTATAAACTTCCTGAACTGAGTCAGATAGCCATCCTTATTCGTTTCCATTTATAAGGGTCTTGATTCACATTTGACATAAATATATTATATTAGCTTACTCAGAGAAAAACAAATTTATCCAATCATAGAAGAGATGATGAAAATAGGGGTTGATTTCTTTGTTTCTAGAGGTAGACTCCTTGTGCCAAATCTGATAGAACACATACTTCAGTGTATTTGCCCTGCTTCAGAAGACAGCAGAAAATTCAACTAACCAATATAATTATATAAATTGGATGGTCATATCGAGGGGGTTAAACATTGGCAATAGAATACAGAATTACAAAGTTCAGTGAAGTTGCAGGAACTTAACTGAAAAGAAATTACTTTTGAGGGGGAATAAACATAAAGGGAACAAATTGACCCTTTTAAAGTTGGATGGAAAGAATGTTCCAGAAGCTTTCCTTTGTAATCACTGTCATTGAGAGGCCCTGAGGCCTCTTATTTGTTAGTAATTTATACCTAGACCTCAGGCTCAAATACCAAAGACAACTGCTATTTTAAGGGCTTGTCAGGAAAGTTAGGAATTAGGTGTTCTTTTCTTCCACCCAGTCATTCACTAGTCTCTCACTCTTGGGCTACGTGCATTGTAAATTAGGGTGAATCATATGCAGGTACTTTTACCCTTTCAATATGTTAGGGAGACTTCAGAATAAAATAAGAATCTGATACAGTACCCCCATCCCCATGCACAATTTCAACCCCCCATAGCCAACTGTGGTCCAAAATATTAAATGAAATGTTCAGAAACAAATAATTCATAAGTTTTAAATTGCATGCTGACTTGAGTAGTGTGATGAAATCTTGCGCTGTGCTCCTCGCTCCCTCCTTGGATGTGAATCATCCCTCTGTCCAGCCTCTCCGCTCTGTATGCACCCATCCAGTTGTCACATAGTAGCCATCTTGGTTATCAGATTGACTGTCTTGGTATTGCAGTGCTTGTGTTCACGTCACCCTTATTTTACTTAACAATGGCCCCAAAGCCATTCACATAACTTTTATTACAGTATATTATTGTAATTGTTCTATTTTAATATTAGTTATTAATTTCTTATAGTGCCTAATTAATAAATTAAACTTATCAGAGGTATGTATGTATAAGAAAAAACATAGTATAATAGGGTTTGGTATTGTGTGTGGTGTCGACATTTATTGGGGGTCTTTTGAATGTATCCCTCACAGATAAGGGGGGACCACTGTATTTAAAACAACCAGAAATTTCCTTTATTTGGCTGGAAAAACAGACTGATGAGCAACCACGATAGTTGTTTGATTGCTTGTTTATTTAGAGGACCCAACAGTTGAGTGAAGCTCCTCATCTAATCTTAAACTCTGCTGTCTTCCACCGAACACATACAAAGGAAAGGGCTTGGATGATAATTAAAGAATGGGACCCAGGCCCAGTCAAGTAGATTAGCCAATGAATTCTGAAAACCAGTGAAGAAACAACTGACATAGAGTGATACTACTCCCAATATTTTTGTCACCTTCGTAATATAGAGGGATTAATAATTCCTCTGTATTATATGTTGATAATATAAATGGATTAAATCAGATTAGAATGATCTATATCTGGGGAGTGAGGGAAGACCAAGTAACCTCTAAAAAGCTAGATTCAAGCAAAGATAACATAAACTCTTTAAATCAAGACTAGTGGGAACAAGCATTCAGTTCACATTCCCATCACAGGTATTTATTGAGAAGTTGTTTTGTGCATGCAGCTTGAAGCACTGAAATTGAAGACGGTCCAAATATTCTCAATTCTACATTGACAAACAGTGTTTATGGTTGCATATTAATAGATATTTCCTATTCTCTCTTGAGATAATTTAAAGATAAACTTACACAGGAAATATTGTTAACATGTACCTCCTTGATTTAATCAACAAAAGAATAGAATATTGCTTTTGGCGAAGTACTTTGCTCAGAATTATATTTATATCTCACATTGAATTTATTAGGAATTTTGCATTCACATTAAGGACAAACACCCATCTGTGGAGTGTCAAGTAATACCAGGGACCATGTCCACTAAGAGCTCGTAAGGGAAATACTCGTATATTACATCAAAGTGCCTCAAACTTGAGTCCTATTATCCTTTTTTCCAATGTTCTAGAGGCTAGAATGGTTGACTAGCTTGCCTTAGGAATGAGGATCTGTCACTTCTCAATAATAGAAACAGTGTTAAATGACCTAAAGCCCAGCTGTTAGGAAGTAAGTAGTGCATTTAATTCCAGATTAGGGGAGCTCACCTGGTTGTCCAGCTGCAGTACAGTCACGAAAAGCATTGATGTGAGAGCCAAATGGCCTGGGCATATGTCCTGGCCTTGCAAATACCATCTGTGTGGCCTGGGTAGCATTTTCTCATAGATTTGCAGTAAGCACTAAATCACTTAGCCCTCTGAAGTACTTAGGACATGGCCTGGAATGGAGGAAGTGCTCTTGCAATGTTAGTTATTCATATTAGACCAAATAATCCTAACAGTCTATATAACCTGCATAATTTAAAAAATAAAATGGTAAAAATATAAACCACAGAGTAGCAAATTAATTGGAGGTTATAGAAAAATTTAGAATAATTATAAATGAAATAATAATTTTGAATTTTCCATTGTATTATGCATTAAAATTAAATACTTAGGTAATGGTATGAAGTAAAAACAAAAAATGATAAATTAATAGGGCTAAATTATTCACAGAAAGTTAAAGTGTTTTCCTCCCATAAGAAAAGAATTTTGATCATTCTCTACATATTAATAAAAAAATATAAACATCAGATGTGACATGTGCTATTCTAAGCACATAGCATGTATTTTTTATCTTCTAAATTTTTCTCATATTATAACACCCTATATAATATGAATAATTTTAAATTTGTTTACAGAGCCGGAAGCACAAATATTTAATTTTTGTAGCCCAGATTATAATTTAAGCAGCCTAACTCAGAGCACATATTGCATCTTTTAGGCATTATACAATTTTGTTTTTATTTTCTCTTGCCTTTAAGTTTAATTTGTTAATAAGATAAATAGTTATATTGTGAATGAGTTTTGTATATATGTTTTGAAAAATGAAGAGATCTTTATCTAGATGTAAATGCATGTGTATGTATATAGTATATAAAAATAAACTTTAAGGGCCATATTGGCAGATGGAAAACACAAATGTCAAAGAAAGTTGATTTAGAAATTAATATATAATAACAAAAACTAAACTCCAGCATTTATTGATTTAACAGATGGTGAGTTAAAAGTAAAAACAAAATCTTAAAATGTAATTTGATTTTTAAAATTAGTGAGATTATTTTATGAACTGGTTTAGAATTTTCGTTGTTTTCTAATTATATTTTTTAAAAGTCTAACCTTTAAAGTTTCCAAATAAGTTACTTCTTTCATTTAACAGTTCTGGTTTAGAAATCTTTCTATATACAAATATTTAGAATCAGAATACAAAATTTAATCCTAGGTAAATAGCCATATAATTACAGTAGAGGTAAAATACATACTTTACATGTTTTTTAATATTGATTAATAATATCTAATAAACTTTGTACCCTAAGTAAGACACTATACATTATTTCAAATATCCCACATAGTATTTATTACTAGCTATCATATACTAAGGCCACAAAGAAAATTCCAAAAAAAAAAATTTTGAAAGGCAGAAATTATAAAGAAATTATAAAGATCTGTTAAGAAATAATAAAATGTAATAAAAATTGAAGTTGATAATAAGATAATAAACAAATGACCAAGTCACTTGTTAATTAAAATAGCATCCCTTTAATTGCTTTTGTTCTAAGGAGGGTTCCAATAAATATCAAATTTAATATTATGCAACTAAAGAAATATTCAGAGGCGAATGCATAGTTTTAAAACTTTCTAGTATTAAAAAGGAGGTAAAGCAATTCTGTACTTAACTCAAGAAATATTTTAACAAAATATGACTAAAATCTGAAAGTAGAAATAATAAAATTAAAAAACAATTAATTAGAAAACAAAAAGTTATTTGAACTAAAAGTTAGTGGTTTGGAAAATAAACAACCTTATTATGAATGAAATAAAAATAACCAAAAAACAGGATTTAAAAGAACATAAAACCCAATTAACTAGAATTTAAAATGTGAAGCAGATATAGAAGTTAAATCGCAAAACAATAGTATATAAAATTTTACTCTGACAGATAGGAAGACAATCAAATACATTATTTTGGAAAATATAACCAAAATAACTCAAGAAAATAGAATCTCCAAGTACAGTCTTTTGAAATTTGCCTAAAAAATGCCCCAGGTCTAAAGATTTACTTATGAGTGATGTCAGTTTTCTAAAGAACAGGTAATTTTCATGTCATTCCAAAGCACACAAATAATCGATGAGAAAAATCTTAAAATATGCATATAATCAAGGAACAAGAAAATAAAGCAATAGAAAGCATGCCACCACCACTGTAACTACAGCTGCCCTGAATAGCAGGGGTGGTCTGCACAGAAATGAAGAACAAATATGACTAGAGCTTCAACCCTGATTTTCAAGAAGTATCTTAGAGAAGTTAGCTCTGGAGACCTGCACAGAGGCTTTTCAAGCACTGCCAGCAGTGTGTTCAGAAAACAATGAAGGGGAGCTGGTGATCATAGGCCATAAAAAAGAAGAGTGGCAGTTCATACATGCAACAGCTGAAAATAGACTCCTCAAATCTGGAAGTTTAGAACCCTGGATTTTGTCAACTAAGATCATCGACATGGGTTTGACAAATAGTTTAAGAGAAAGGGAAAATTTCCCCCCTCTCCTAATGTTTTCCTCTCCTTTGTGGATAAATCATCTCTCATTGCTTTGAAGTCAAGACTCAGTTGCATTGGCATCTCACAGCAACACACAATGATTTTTTGGAAAGATGGTTGCAATGCTTGGTCTGTGATCAGCTTGAGATCATGTAAATAATTGTAAACTAGTCATGCTTAGTCTGTGATCAGCTTGAGATAATATATGTACATTTTAATAAACTAGTCAGGAAGGTCAAGACCACCTGACCTCTTAAATTTGGCTGTTAGGTACAACATATTAATTTTTTGCATATTTATTTTTTAATTGAAGAAATTGGCTAGATCTTCATTAGCCTCAGGGAATGAGTGCTCTGAAAATCATCCTTGCAACATGATTCCAATGTTTGAAAACATAGTTTTATATTTTTATATACTAATTTAACAGTTTTTTAAGATTGTTACTGGCTTGGGTCAGCCAAAAGGTAGACAGCTTTGAATAGAATAGGCTGTTTCCTGCCTTAATGAGGAGTGTCAAATTAAGACTTGAAGACTTCAAGAACGTCTTGGTGAACACTGTCTCAGAACTGCAATGCCATTTGAGAAGTAGGATGATTTCAGTAGCAGTAGGAGAAGATTCAAGTTGCAAAGATTTGCTTTTACCAGTGTCTAGTCTAAGTCAAAGGGTCACGACACCTACATATGATTAAAATGCCAGAATGATGTATCTGGTTAAATGGGGAATAAAGGAATGCTTTACTTGCCTGGTTTCACTACCCTACCTTGTAACATCTTCAATTATAAAGATGGAATAAGTCATAGTATTTCAGGTCTACCATTTAAACCAAAAGTAAAATTAAAAGAAGCATTATATTGTTCATATATCTTATCAACTGTTACAATTCCTTGCACCACAAACATTTAGATATGAAAGCATATGTGTGTCTATATAAATTTTCTACCTCTACTGTATATAGAAGAGTAAATTTGGAAATGAGCACTGATAGCCTTAAAAATATTAGTTCTATAAAGCTGTTTGTAAAATGATAACAGTCATTTAAAAGTTTGAATTAATGTGCTTTTGATCATAGTGAAAAGTTGGAAATAATTTAACTGGGGGCATTTATTAAATAAGTCATGGTGCATCCACATGATGGTGTATTCTGTAGCTGTGAAAACTTATGTCGTCAGGGAGTAACTGGGGAATGATCCTGCAGAAAGGCATAATGTGAAGTGGGGGAAAGAAAAAAAACAGGCTACTTGATAAGGAATGTGAAAGCAGGGACCCAGTCTGCTTGTGCAGAGATCCATCCCTGTACAAAGTAAGGGTTCATTAAATAGTTGTTAAACATGTGAAGAAATATAAGATATAAAAAACTATACTAAACTAGTAGCAGTAGGAGTGGTGAACTCTAAGTAATAAAGTGATTATTAGTTTCTTTTACTGTTTTGTTCTCTGTTCTTCATGTATCTTCTAAATTTTTATAATAAACAGATGCTTGTTTCCAAAATAAAATTATAAAAATGAGGCATTATTGCAAAAGATAAACATTTTTTATAGGAAACATACCTCACAAAGTGCCTATCTGCTATGCTTAGGTGTATTTGACTCTGTTCAAATTTGAAAATCTTAGGTCTGCTCACACCAATTTTTCTCCCCCAAACTTCACCTGTTCAAACAAATTATTACTAGGTAGATATACAGATATATAGATACTATAATGCACACTATTAGTTTTATTAATTTCACATTATCTTCTGCATACAGAAGGCATGAATGACACAAGTATGAAGAAATATAAATCCAGAAACTGGAAACATAATTTATCTTCAAAGACCTGGAATGTAAAGATTTAGAAGACAAAAAGTGCCTAAATGACATTAAATTAGAATCTTTATTTTACACTAACTAGACCTCAGATGTGAAGCACAAATTATGGTTTATTGCTTGATATGGTCATTGCATTAGGGTTATTATTCTCTTTACTTTTATTTTTTTCTCTGAGTAAGATTTCATCCAAGAAGTGACACAATTTTCTAGGAAGATTTTAACTAAATTTTCATCTTTTTAAACTAACATATATGTGTGATTCCCCCTCTCTTTGGCAAGAATTAAACGGAAGAATGAGGAGAAAGCTGAAATATTTTAAAGGAGCTTTAAGAAAGGAACCCAGACCACAAATGGCCTCCTTTGACACCATGTTGTGTCTTGATTCAGAGAAACAGCCACACCTCTAGGGCATCAGAGCTGGAAGCTCCCGGGAGTACTTCTGCCACCCCTGTCAAAGGGGACTAGACACACAGAACACAGAGAAAACACGTGATATCAGCCCTGGGATAGAGGCCCCTACTGCCAGAACAGTTTTCCTTGAGTTTGAGGTTAGACCTTGGCCATTTTCCCAGCTTCAAAACGCTTAATGAGCCTAGAAGACTCAAGCCCACCTGTACATTAAAATCCTTGTACATTTTCTTCAGATTTGACCTGTACTCTAATATGACTCTTTCACTTTAGGCACATGAGGCAATGAAGTTATGATGTGGGATCTTTATTTCCCTGAACTAGAGGTAACCCCTGGGAGCACGTATATGTATCATTTCTTCATTTGGGCTAAATGTTATAAGAACAATATAAGGGCTAAATGACTTTAGTTTTGCTACCATTACAGAAAATTGTTTTTTTCTTTCCATCATTAAAAAGAATCAAACTAAAGTAATGGAATCTATCTATAAATGTAAGAACATTGGTATATTCATCAGAAAAAAAATTTAAACTGACAAAAAAATTAACAATTTTCTTTTGTCCATTTTCTTCAGCATACCCTAGAGTACCTTTGTCTGGAAAGAAAAGTTCAATATTTGTAAAACTGAAGATGCTAGTTAATTCTGTTTCTGAATGATCACTAAATATACTTCCTCTTTGTGGTCTTCTTCAGCATAGTTTAAAACAAAGAGACATGAACACCAGTTCCAATGGGACTGGAACTTCACCAGCAAAAATGTACTGTTCAGGTGAAATATAAAGATGGTGTTAAAGTGTATAATATAAACTGGAATTGACTCATCTTCATTCTTCCAGGTATTCTTTTTTGCTTGGATTTTTTAAAAAATTATTTTCTTGTTTTGTGGTATAAGTTTGCCTTTATAAAAATGGCAGCTTAAAGTTTTAAACTCAGGAAAAAAAACTAAAAGTCTGCAAAGAAGAAATGTTTCTGATCATTAAATCTCCTGCAAAGGCATGATAAGAAAACACAAAGCCTCAGCAGCGGTTCAATATAGTTCACATTCTCAGTAAGTATTTACAGGGAACAGAGTCCCATCAATCCATCCATTTGTTAATTCAATATGTTAGACACTCTTCTATGCACTAGAGATATAATAATGAACAAAAGAGATTAGCTTACATTTTCTAAAATATATCCCACATGTATGCTGACCCTAAAATTATGGTCATGTGCATTGAAGGTTAAAAGGTAACTGCACCATAGGCCGGCCGAGTGGTGCAGTGGTTAAGCACTGGCTTGGGAAGCCAGCAGCCCCGGTTCACGTCCCACATATGAGGGCCAGTGACACTGCCCTCAAAAAAAAAAAAGGTAACTGCACCTAACTAACCTTTTAATTTTACAAAGAACAAAATGTTAGACCACAAAGACATTGCATAAGTTAGAATTCAATCAGGGAAGCAGAACCACTGCTCCTAGAAAGGATGAACAGAGAGATAGACAGATGAACAGACAGACAATGGGGGAGGGGAGAGAGAGAGAGAGGTATGTAGATAGATCATAGATAGATAGATAGATAGATAGATAGATAGATAGATAGATAGTAAAATGGGTAGGTAGATAACAATGAACGGAATTACCTAATGGTGCGGGCTGGCTAAGCAGGTCTGAAGCCGTTTGGGCAGGCAGTCAGGAAAGATGAGGCACAGGCTGGAGCTCCCCACACAGGGGCTCATTGGAGTCTCTGACCTCAGGGAAAGCATAAACCGTCTTTAGAAGAGCTTACCTGATTAGACCAGGCCTCACCTGTGGAAACTTTCCTGATTAACTTAAAGTCAACTGATTAGAGACTAATTTCCTCCACAAAATCCCTTCACAGCAGCACCTAGATGGGTGTGTGACTCAGTAACTAGGATCAGTAGTTCAGCCTAGCAAGGTTGACACGATTTGCCCACTGTCACATAGTTGTCAAGGGGCTGGGCAAAACTAGAGTTAGCTCCTGTCCTTCGCAGTTCATTTTGTGATGGGTAGACCAGGCATACACTTACACACTTCACTGTCTTGTTCATGAAAATGTTTCCATTCAACAACAAAATTTAGCTTTCAACCATATGGATCACCCTCTTTCCAAGAACAAGGTTATCAGTGACTTGTAATTGTTAGAATGTCTATCCATTTAATTATATTTTAATCAAGCTTTGATTTGGTGAGGCTGGTGGCAGTCCAGGCCAGCCTCACTAGAACTTCTAGAGTCTTAAAAATATAGTCTCTTTTCCTATAAGAAATACGTTAAATAACCTTTTAATTTGTTAACTTGATGTTAAGAGAATAAAAGTCAATGATAATTTATTTAATTATATTTATTTTAATGGAGACTTTGTAAATTAGACATAATTTGATAGAAATTAAGAAAAACTTGAAATTATGTAATTTTACAGAAAATGGAAGATCTATACTTGAGTAAACAGAACAAATTGCATTAATGATTGAGGACACACAACAACATAACCTAAAATGAATTTTTATTAATATGGCAAGCAAAAATAAATAAATAACCCCCTGTACATACATGGAAATTTGAAAGCTATGCTTAGTCTTGCCAGATAAGTTATTTATATTTCTAACTGTAAATAACAGAAATTTCAATGACAGTTTCTAATCAAGACAACTTTTGATACAGTGGAAATGATATAATTAAGACTAGTTTTACTTCTTGCTAATAATCAAAACTCATCTCAAGAAGTTTATGTTAGAGGACTCTGACTTTTCTAGAAATTTTTACTGAAAGCTGTGCTTTCATAATGCTCCTTAGCTCTTATTTTTTTTCCTTTATCATAGGTATCATGATATTAAAATCCTATTGATTTTTTTTTGGATTCCTATATCAACTTAAAGCCTTTTATTGGATAATTTTCCTTTATCTTATAAGAAAATCTTTTTCATCTCCTAGAAAGCAATGAAGCCTCTTTCACAGTCAAGTGTTTATTATATCGGGTTTTACTTTTTAAAATTTTTTTTCTGTAGTTTTTTTTAATTAAAGTTTATTGGTGTGACAATTGTTAGTAACATGACATAGGTTTCAGGTGTACAATTCTGTAATGCATTATCCATATATCACATTGTATATTCACCACCCAGAGTCAGTTCTCCTTCAGTCACCATATATTTGATCCCTTTTACCATCATCTACCAGCCTTCTTCCCCGCTATCCTCTGGTAACCACTAAACTATTGTCTGTGTTTATGAATTTTTGTTTCTTCATTTGTTTGTCTTTTTTTTGCTGTTGTTCTCAGTTTTATTTGCTACATATAAGTGAAATCATATGGTTCTCAACTTTTTCTGTTTGATTTATTTCACTTAGCACTATAATCCCAGATCCATCCATGTTGTCACAAATGGCACTATTTCATCTTTTTTGATGGCAGAATAGTATTCCATTGTGTATATATAACACATCTTTATTCAACCTATTGAAGGACCAATCTATTGAAGGACAATTGGTTGTTTCCATGTCTTGGTCACTGTAAATAGAGCTGCAATGAACATCGAAGCACATATATCTTTGCAGATAAATGTTTTCAGATTTATTTGATATATACCCAGGAGAGGGATTGCTGGGTCATATGGTAATTCTATCCTTAATTTTTTGAGGAATCTCCACACTGCCTTCCATAGCAGCTGCACCAATCTGCATTCCCACCAACAGTGGTTTGATGGATTCTTTATCTCACAGCCTCTCCAACACTTGTACTTTTCAAAACTTTTTAAAAACCTTTCTTTTAAAACAGTTCCTTAGGTTAATTAATGAATGTGTTTTACTTTTAAAATGTTCTCCCATCATTCCCTCAAAATGGTTCCACCATCCATCCCCTTCTAACCCACTGGTATATATTTTCCGCTTTCTTATTTTTCCCCACTCTAACCTCCTCCTATTTATGTTCTTTTGAGGCTTTTCATTAACATTGTTTAATACACTTTAATGTGCACTAAATAAGAGATCCAAGATGAACAAAGGGGCGATGGAAGCAGGGGAGAGAGAAGGAAAAGAGGAACAGTGGGCATTGCTGTCAGTCTTAAACTAATTTCTGCAGCTGGTTCTCATTTCCAGGGCTGAACCAAATTCTATAATATTTACTAAGGTGACCAGAGAAATCAGAGAAAAGCAAGGGTCTTGGTAATATGATGACTACAGTCCATGAATCATGGATTATTGAATTCTTTACCTTTTAATGTTATAACTATGGGCTATTATAAGCATAGCACATCTCATCACTGAAGGTCTTGATTGTGTTGATCTGTACTTTTATGGTATGACTGACACAGGATTTTAAAACCCTCATTTACACTTCCTTTTTTTAGCAGAAAGCTAATAAATGCTTTATATTTTTTCCAATTTAAAAATCTAAATGTGATATATTACATACAAAAAAGCACAAAATGTTTGAAAATATAACATTTTAGACACTAATCAACTGAGAAAAAGTATAAATATGTTTTTCTTTTCATCACTACTTTGTGATCTCTCAGCACATAAAAATTAGCTAAAAGCCACCTTTTGTTTTATTAGCAGTAATGACATTTTTAATTAGATTCTCTACTTCAATTTGTGCTTAGGTATGACAGTTCACATTATCTCACTAGTTCCTTCCACGGAAAGGGCAGAAAAATCCCTCAAATGCCTTGGATACTCTGTGTCTCACTTTAGGGCTCTATTTAACAGACACCTTATGTTTACCAGTCAATAAACCAGTTCCTTGAACAGCAATGACTTAATATGAAAACTGAATTCTCTATTTCTCTTCATTCCAAAATGTTTTTTGTTAGTGTTGCTGCTTTCTCTGTAGTTTGCTTTGTCACATTTTCTGGGTGGAAGTGGTGGGGGGTGGGGGGTGGCAGGGTCATGATAAAGTTATTCCAGAATAGAAATTTTATTTTGATTGGCTATTGTATTTTCAGTCTGTCATGGTTCCCCACTTCCATATAGGAGGACAAATTATTTGGGCCAAACAATACAGTGTGGTTTGGAAACAATTGGCTTTTATGGGCACAATCTTATTCTTTCCATATCCATTTTTTTTAAAATTGTGAAAATCAAGCCAATGTTTTTTCCAAAACAATGCAATTTCTCAAGACTCATGGAAAAGACAGCTTGGATTGAATTTTTTTTTTTTTCAATTTAAGCTTATGAGAAAAAAGAGTGGGTTGTATAAATCCAGCATATATATATATATATATATATATATATATATATATATATATATATATATATATATAAACATTCATGCATTGTGTTTTGAATATTAATGGAAAAGAGTATTTTACATGATGGACTCTGTCTGCTGGTTTAGTTCTTCAAGTTCCTGACTCCTAGTCCTATGTTCATAAATCAAGCATATTCAGGCACAAAGCAGGTAATTGAGGGAAGCCATTCCCTGGGTAATTCCATCCTGTCTTTTGTGCACACATTTGCACATGTAAGTGATTTGCATCTGTGCAGACACCCTTGAGGGGCTTGTCTATCCTCACATCATTTTTAGGCATCCAAGAAGTTTCTTTGTAAAACTCTCATTGTGTGATGCCAGATGGTTGATGCCACCCAACGACACCATATTTTGAGCAAGGAGGACCAGTTTAGCAGGTAGATGAAGCAACACCCATTACAATTATTGTCACATCTCCCGATTCAGTAATGGCAAAATATGCTTCTCATCATATGTTCATTCCAAACACAAAAATGAATAAAATTGACATGGTTTTCCTTTTACACCAAGAATTGGGCACAGCTGCTCCCTTACAAATGTTAAAAGGAAAAATAAAAGATAATAACATCTTTAATTCCTCATGTTTCTCAGCATCTCTTAGAAAAATAGCTTAGTGATACACAGCTCAGTGGCCTGAGAATACCTAGTCTTTCTACACTTTTAAGCACTGCCTTCCTTCATATTATAATATGAGAGCAAGAAAATTTCTAGCAAACAGAAAGATTTGGGGAACTAAGGAAGAAAATCTGAAAACTTGATATAATGCTTAGTCATGCTATTCAGTTATTCCATGATTCTTTTACAGTCCTTTGTTTAATCACCCCTCTATACCATTCATTTATTTATCTTGTCTAGCAAAATAAAAAGTTAAACTAATAGCTATGAGGTGTGATCAAACAATACAGTGAATGTATAAATAAATAAATAAATTATTACAGTAAAAGACACATTACCATTAATCCCCCTCAAAGCACTGCCCCTCACTTCTAACACACTTATCCCATCATTCTTGCCACTTTCTGAAGCAGTTCTGGAAGTCCTTTTTTGTGAGTGTCTTTAGTTGCACTGTCTTGACTGCCTCGATGTCTTGAATCAGTTTGATTTTGGGGAAGAGCCAAAAGTTGCATGGTGCCAGATCCAGAGAATAAGGTGGATTAGGACACACTGTAGTGTTTCTATAACAGAAGGGATGTGTGACATGGAGTGTTGTCATGATGGAGGATGACTTATGGCACACTTTAAAACACACCTTCTCTCAACCATAGCTCACATCCCACTGACTGCACCGAACAAGTTGAAACTTGTCACACACTGTGTAATGTTCGACGTGCTGCTTCCTATATTGAAGATCTCTGCCTTTCCTTTGGATGGCACTCGGCAGCAGTATTCACTGTATTTTGTGAACACAATGGAAAGGCTTCATGCCACACATTACTTCTGATATGGCATTCTCAGTCAAATAAAAGCATTACAGTGTGTCCTCATCCATGTTTTTCACCATATATGGCACCATGTGACTTCTGGCTCTTACCCAAAGTCAAAACAAGCATGAAAGGTAAATGTTTTGAATCCATTCAGGACATTGAGGCAGCGATGGCAGTGCAACTAAAGACACTCACAAAAGAGGACTTCCAGAACTGCTTCAGAAAGTGGTAAGAACAATGGGATAAATGTGTCTGAAGCAAGGGGGAGTAATTTGAGGGGGATTAATGGCAATGTGTCTTTCACTGTAATACATTTTTTTAAAAATTTAAACACTAACCATATTTTTTGATCACACCTTGTATATGCATATTAAGTAAAGATGAACATTTTAAATACTTGTTAGACTTCTAATTTTCTTTCCCATAAAATTAAAATATATTGACCAGATAAGTAACAGTAGTTGGTTTTAGATTATATAATCTTCAGGGGGTTATATATACAATAAATTAACATGTTAACATAACAAAATGGACATTTCTTACTAGATTAAAAATACCTTAAAATAAATCCAGGTGTCCAAAACTGTTTTTTTCCTCTATCAAAAGGATTGGTTAGAAACTTCCCTGCTACCACTTTCAGATCACAACATAGACATAATACATAATTCAATTTATTAGCTTTTTCCATTTAGGCTCACAGATCTTATAGATGCAACTATTTTAAAAGAAGAAAAGATTTTTATGGAAAACATGAATTATACAGTCGTTTTATAGAGTCTTTATTGCTAATGCACATGGGGTTCAGAACCATAATGACGATATTAGACATTTAAGTCATTAGGCTGTCATATTACAGCAAAATTATTTGTACTATATAATCATTGTTTCCTTTTTTATATTACACAGATCTAAGCTCAGTTCATCTATCTTTGCCATTACAGTGCTACTTTGTTGTTGTAAATACCTATTTTTTTGGATGATTTGAGTATGTTCATTGTAGTTCAAGTTCATGTTTATTAGACCTTTGCTTCCTTAAAGCTGAGAAAAACATGATCGAAGGAAGTTTGCAATCCACCTCATGGTGTCTTGTTTGATTATGTATTACTTCACAGTGTCAATTGCTGTATAGTTTTATTTAAGTATGTGTACACACACTAATATTTTAAGGAGAACAGCAGCCAGTTTCTTTTTTTATTTCCTAGAAACCTTTCCATTCTACTCATCATATTTAAAATGTGCTCTTGTTTTTAAAATTAAGATAGAATTCTCTTTGTATTCAACTTTTGCCTGTAGGGACAGTAAAGATGAACAAATTTAAATGATCTCTGATGATTATTTGCAATAAAACCAAAAATCATTTGGGGGAAAAATAAAACTCAACCTGAAAACTTCAGTTGAAAATCATTTGTGAATATAAGGTGAACATGGCTTTGGTTTTTTGTTTTTTTGGATTTTTTAAAGATTTTTATTGGGTAATTGGGGGAGGGGAACAGACAAGTTGCTGTCCTTTTTTGTTCTTCAGTCTAGTTGTGTAGGACGTTGCTTCACTGGCCCATGTTGGTATTGTCATTGTGCTCTTCCCGGGTGAGGCAGATCGGTCGCCGGCCTCTGGATGGCCATTCATGGTGGCTATTGGCAGCTCACTCCGGCTGTCGGCCACTCACTGTAGCTTACGGCAGCACACTGCAGCAGAGGCTGCAGCCTATATGGTTGCCGGGACTCATTCAGCCCAGCTCCAGGTCAAGCTATTGTTCACCATCTTAGCTGTAGAGGGCAGTGTCACTGGTCCTCATATGTGGGATCCAAACCAGGGCCGCTGGCATCCCAAACCAGCTTTTAACCAACGTGCCATTCGGCTGGCCCATGGTTTTGGTTTTGAGAACTGGTTCCAGGTTTTAAAACCTTTTAAAAATGGATAATGATTATTATTATTTAACTAATCAAACTCCTTTCTCAGAATGTGCTTTGCTTGTATTCAGTGCCATGATGGATTGTTTGCTTTACAATATAGCTCTCACCTGGCCCATAGAATGCAATGGGTTCGCGCGCGCGTGTGTGTGTGTGTGTGTGTGTGTGTGTGTGTGTGTGTGAGAGAGAGAGAGAGAGAGAGAGAGAGAGAGAGAGAGAAGTTGGGAGACATACAAACTTCCGAGTTTGAATAATGTTTGGCTGAGACTATGTGAATTGATTCCCATACTGGGAAATGACATATTAGTAAAATCAGTAGTCTATTCAAATCATTGTACAGTCAAGTCAGCTAAATATATGGCAATTAAGAGCAAAACCAAACCCTGAACAAAACCAATTTATCTGTAGACAAGCCTACAATATGTCTGAGTGTGTGCCTCCAACTTCTCTCCCCAGACCAAAACCATGATTTGGGGAATGTGTCTACCCAGTCTTTCCTATGTTAAAATAGATAATCTGAAACTGACTCTTTGTGCCAATTTAAAGTTTTTACTTTGCCATGAGTTTTCAAAAACATGTACTGCTTAATAGGGGACGGGTTAAATAAGCACTGCCACTTTGAGACTATTATAACAAATTATAAACTTGAAACACCCAGCACCCCTGAGAGCCTATAATTAACCCATTCACTTCTCCCAGATATATTTTAGGGATTGGGTATAAATTCAGTTATGGAGAGATGACTGTCATGTGTGAAATTTCACAGATAGCATGCTACGACAGAGCAGCACTTAATAAGCATACTAAAATTCAGAAGACTAATTACTGCAGAAGAAAGAATAGAGTGTAATTTGTTTAACCTGCTCTACCAACTTGAGATACAGTTAACATAATCTCGCTTTTTTCCTAATTAGTAGCTTTTTAAATGAATCACTTTGGCTCCCCATACATATCACCCTCTTCAGACACCAATGTAAAGGCAAGTGGAGAAGGAACTGGAAATACAAACCAATTCAGAAATAGTTTCTGGTTTTGGTGGCTCTGATTCCTGTCACAAGCACATGGCTTTGCCTTTGAAAGCTATTTCATCTATACATCCCTTCCCACTGTTGGGATAAGGCCATCTCTGAGCCACATCACCATACCAACTGCAGCAATGCCCCACAAGCGGGCTCCAGGGGGTTGTCTTTGTACTGATACATGCCTGTGTTGACACAGGACACCCAGAGGCTTGATTTAGAACTGCACTGTCCAATATGGATGCCACTAGCCACATTAGATGATTGAGCATTTGAAATATGGCTAGTCTGAATTGAGATTTGATGGCTGTACATATGACATGCATACCAGATTTCAAAGGCTTAATGCAAGAAATACAGTATGAAATATGCCATTTGTAATTTTCATATTGATTCCATGGATAAATGATAATACTTTGGATAGACTGGGTTAGGCAAAAATATACTAAAATCAATGTCTGCTATTTCTATTTTAAAGTGACTACTAGAATATTTATAATTACATATGCAGACAGTGCTGGTCTAAGGGGTATGTGATCCCAGCCACCAGTTAGACCAGAATCGATCAGCCTCTACAAAAACGCTAGTGTCTCTCTCTCTCTCTGTCTCTCTCTCTCTCTCTCTCTCTCTCTCTCTCTCTCTCTCTCTTTCTCTCTCTTTCTCTCTCTCTCTTCCCCTTTCTTTCCCCCTCTTCCTCCATCCCCCATCTTAATTGATACAGAAGAATGGAATTTATCATCCTCATTATCCTTGTCATCCTTATTATCATTAGCCATGCCTGTCTTCAAGCTTTACAATTTTTTTTTCCTTCATCTCTCATTCACTTTCCTCCCAATGAATACCACCTAGTATAAATTTAATATATCCTTGGTATATAAGTATTTTTGAAAGATATTTAATTTTGGTTTATATAAATTCTATTTTTCTTAATTAAATAAGATAAAAAGGATAACAATATGATTTTGTAAATGGAAAACAAGGGAAGAATACCATACTATTTCTGGATGTTTAAGGTTTGAAGAAAAGGGCCTGAGAACCTGTTTCTCTTCTCAGACCTGCTATGGGTATAAACTCGACCTGCCATTTAAAGAAACTAAGCAATTATTTTCTTCTTCATAAAATATTAAGTGAAGGTTTATTTTCTTAGGACACAGAGTTTTATTCATAAATTTTAAAGATGTGAGAAAAAATTAGAGCTTTTATTTTTTTCTAAAAAAGGAATTCAGAGCATTCTTTTATTCATTCAAGAAATATATACTGAGCACTTTTCATTTGTTCAACACTATTCTAGGTACTGGGACTAGAGTCTCTACAACATAAAATAAAATAAAATGAAATAGAATAAAATATAGGTAAAAATCTTGCTTTGATGGAGCTAACATTTTAGAGATGTTAAAAGAAGGAAGTAAAATATATATTAGCAAGGTAGTGAAGTTTAAAAACTTCAAAAAACATGAAAACAAAGGGGGATAGAGAGCATCTAAGTGAGGGAAGCTTTCATTTTGAAATAGAGCAGGAGAACCTTTGAGAAATTACATTGGGGTAAAACCTGAAGGAGTGAGGAACGTAGTTATGTGGATATCTAAAGAAAGAATGTTTAAGTCAGCTTGTGCAAAGGACTGAAGCATTATGATTGCATGAGAGAGTAAGACCAAAATGTCTAAAGTAGAATTAGCAACTGACAATAAGTGTAACCAATCATTGCTATTTCAAGGTATGGAAGCTTATCAGTGAGATACCCGTTCTGAGGAGGGTTTTTTTTACTCCACTGGTCGGAACTAATCTTGCTTGAAAGTGGTGAATATAACCCAATGACCTCTAACTGCACAGCAAAAAGTCTTCTGCCTACAAACCTATTCCATCTTCCCCTACCACACTCACAAGTTAGTTCCTCAGACCTTTAGATTCTCCACAGACCTAACATTCTGTCTGTAATTGATGAAGTATTTAGGATCTGTTTTTAAAAAATTAATATGTAAAATATGTTTTAGCTATGATTATTAAAGCACACATTTGTGTGCCCTAAGGCTGCATGGCATGGGATTCACTGCTGAAACAATTCTGATAAGAATAATCATTATATAATGTTGCTGCCGTATTTATCAAAGCAGACCCCCTGCCATTTCTATTTGGGTAGACACAAGATTTAAATCTTAAATTAACGTATAAAACAAAATGATTTTTATACTTGCTATTTGTTAAATTATTATTATTATTATTAAAAGAAGTGGTAGTAGTTGACATACACTATGCATTCACCAGGAGATATTTATACTGTCAGTACATTTATTGCCATCAAAGCTGCAATTAATAAACTTTCATGTAATTGGAGAATTTGGTATACAATGTGTTAAAAGTGTGAGAAAATGTACCATCTCAACAAGCAAGTCCTAGAGCTCCTTCTATGTCACATGGACGTAGCTCTTTACTGACAGCTATTCTAATATAAAATTGAGTTAATTTTGTATACTTACTCTAAATTTCTTAACTTATCCACATCTTTTAGATACATCAGTGTTTTGATTTTTAATTCTTAGTTCCCAAAGCCCAAGGACCATTTCTATTTAACTCACTTTCTAGAGTCTAGTGCAACCTGCAACTTATAATAATGATGGTAAGGATAATGGCAATGAGGAAGAAAGTGAGGGTGAGGATAAAGATACTAATTTACTTGTGTACACACAAGGCATTGTGATCTTTTACCTAATCCTTAAAACACTGTCTTCAAGGTATTTGTATTGGAAATTGGAATCCAGGGAAGCTAAATCACTCACTTTCTAAGCAGTAGATCTGGGACTCAAGATCAGGCTTCTTAGCACATAAGTCTATGTGCTTTCCACTATGCATTTTGCTCAGACCCTATTCAACTATGCCCCATTTTTTACTGACCACCAACCACATGTCAGGCTTGATGAGTGTGCAGGGAGCACCGTTAAATTCCAAACTAAGATCTTCCTTATGCTACCCTCATCCTTTAAGCATGTATTCCAACAGCAATTTATTTCATGTGGATTCAAAATTGGCAAAATAAATATTTTTACCAAACAGTTGTGACCCAGACAACATGATTCTCGTTGGTCACTCCCTCACAAGGGAACAGTTAAGTTCAGTTTTCCTTTGCAAGGGCCTACCCATGATTCTCCACTCTGTCCCCCTCTGCTTACCTTAGCCATTACATGTAAATTAGCACCTGTTTGTGTTGTGGATGGTGTTTCCAGACTAATGTCCACAGGTTTGCTCTTTTCTATTCTCATTTTTTTTTTCTCTCGTACCATAGCATGAAAGTAGCTAAACTTGCTTTCTGGTGACTACTTTAAGGAAATATTTCCTGGTGGAAATTTCCTACCTGAACTGCTTGACAAAAATGGGAGGAAGTTAGATCCTGCTAGAATATTTCTCTTTTATTTGGTTCAGCTTTGACAGTTTGATGGATTAAGGGATATCAATGAGAGCAGTACTTATTATTACTCAAGTTTTACCATGTCTTTCTCACCATTCCCAATGTCCCTATTGGAATAGATTCTGATGATTACATCTGTTGTGTTATTTAAAGTAGATCTTTAAGTGGAAATGAGGGTGTGTGTCCATCACCTCATTTTGCGCTTGCTTAATGTTTCCAACCGTATTTTAGAAATAAATCCCAAATGCTTTTTTGCTAAGTGCATTTTCCTTTCAATTTTAAACCTATGTGTATTTTAAAGGTCATTTAATCTGTGCATTTCCAGTTCCTCCAGTCTTAAATCATCACTGTGTCATTTTATGTAAGAGGTACTTAATGTCTCAAGAAGCTTTCAGAGACCTTGAAAACCCAAAGACTTTTTTTCCCCCAAGACCAGAAGTTCTATTTTGTCAAGAGTAAACAAACTTGAAGAAAACCAAGATCTCAGCCTGTTCAATAATCCAAAAGTTTGAATTTCAGAGAGGTTGAAACTTGGCAAAATTCATTTTCCCATTTGTAGCTCAATCCTCTCTATTTTCTCCTACGTTAGGCCAAAACACATGGAAAGGATATCCAGCAGTGACATCTGTGTCTGGAGGAGTGTCTTGACAATTGGCCATAGGATCCTTTCCCCCCAGGGAAAGGGAATGCTTAAACCCCCAAATAATAATAATCTATTACAGATTTCAGGTTACCAAAAGTTGAAGACAAGGATAATAGCAAAACACTTAGCATTGCTACATGTCAAAATAAAGGCTACTGTAATTTCTCCCCTTGGGGCATGTATTTGTGTTTTATATTAGTATGCATAATTACGCATATAAACTTAAATATATTTCCATACTTCAAAATTCTCTAATTCTAAATATATAGAATAAAACAGAATAAATTGATGACAATGACTACGTTTAGAATCAATCTAAAATTCCTGGTCACTGGGAGAATGGGGCCAGTAGTGCATGCCTTGAGCAGCAGAACTGGCTCCTCTGGAACATTCTTCTGGATTTAGGTACAGCTTTTCTAGTGAAAATAAATCTGGAATTAGAGACACATAGGATGTGCTGAGAAATACCTAGAAATGGTGGTTGAGAAATTTGACCCTGCTTCCTAATATGTGGCCTCAGGCAAGTGACTTAAATAATTTGGGTATCTTTTTCCTCATTTCCAAAGTAAGGAGCACTTACTCTTTGTTCCCTCAACTTCTTTCTAGAATAAATATTTCATGTTTCCCTGACTCCAACATGAACTGTGCCCAAGAGTGGGGTTATCTGATGGTCAAAAATGAGAAAAAGGTTGATAATTAATTCACTCATTTAGGAAAAGAAGTAAGATATTTGGGATAATAATTGTTTTCAGGCAGGAAGTAAATCTCCCATTACTATTTTTTAATGGAAGAAAGAGTTAATCTGAAGGTGTGACTGGAAAGCAGGAAGCAGTTTCATTTGTCACAGACATGGCAGCTAGCATCTCGATGATAAAGGACCCCAGATAGATTCAAAATGGACAACAAATGAAACAGCCTATATCCTAACCACATCAAGTATCAGAATAATACGGGTATTTCTGCATCTTTTCCTAGTTTTTTCCCCTTTTTAGAAATGTATGTTATGAATTATGGTTATTGCGATGGAGCCAAGTATTCACCGGGCTCCAGCTAGATCTTTGTTTAGGGAGCATAAGCTCAGTGCCAGCTGCAAACTGCAGCTGTCTGTCAGCATTTGTGAGGACAAACCACTCCACTATCCCTGATAACTTAGCCATAGACTACATCCTGTGTCCTCAGATCTGCTCAGCACACTCTTTGCATTTGCAATACACTTCCTGTGGGAAGAGGATCTCAGCGTTGTGCACGCACATTTTGGAGCAAATAGCTTGAATCTTATGTCAAAATGAGGCCTCTAATAGAGAGTTCTGTCCCAATAAAACTATTTTGTGAGAGACTGACTCTGGCCTGACATTTGCCAATATCCAATGTCCTGAAAAAAGCAGTAGAGGCTGCTACCCTGACAACCAACTGTTCTCCAGGACAGAGTGACCCCTATGGGGAGTGCCAAGAGAATGGGCCCCAGGCCAGGAGCCTATCTCAGAGCTAGGGAATGTCGGGGTGAGAAGGCCACGGCCCAGGGGCAAAGCCAGAGGAAAGGCACAGCCCAGGGTGCTGAGTGCAGCCATTCTCCTAGGCCATAGTGTGAAGCAGGAGGCAAGACTTAAAGGAACCTTTATCTAGGGAGAAATCCTAGTCTAGACCGTTTGGGTAAACTTGGAGCTGTCACGTAAGGAGGGGCTTTGAAGAATGATACATTTTGCTCCTGTAGCATTTGCCAGCCTTCAAAGCAATTTTTTTCCTTTAAATTTCTAGGCATGCTTAGAATGGGAAAGAAGCTGGCACCACCATACCAGATTTAATTAAAGCATTTGTAGAGTTAACTAGTCTCTCCTGTTTTATCATCAAAGTGACTTCATGAAAGCTATAAAGATCATTTTTAAAGGGGCGTCAATTTTAGAGCTGAGAATTATCCTAAGAATTTAGTAATACTCTGCTTTCTCCAGGTATTAGCATACAGTAAATTGTGGTCTTCTTAAAGGGTGAAAACTAGGACTAAAGTTTCCTTGGGCCTTGGAATTCTCCTGGTACACTGCAGAAAGCATGAGCTATGATCAGTCAGTACTTGCGGAAGGTATGTTTTTAGGTTTTGTTTAATAAAAATATTTAAAAATATAAATCTGGAATTCCTACTCGGGGTATTTTAAGAACTGCTTTTTGTTGTGTAAGTGTATTTTCTCAGTGAGAAATGTGCCCTCTTAGGAAGAAAAGCACACTGCAAATTCAAATTAGTAATAAAACTGTACAGTATGTAGTGTAGGGCCAGAGTTGGCCTGAGTCACTCATTGAAGAAAACATTATAAAGTTTGGGAAAAGTCACAATCCTGGTGTGTGTGTGTGTATGTGTGTAGCTGTGTATGTTTGTAGGCAGGGGCGTAATGACCCAGCATAAACACTTGATTTCCTGCAACTGAAACATGTACACAGTATTTATAATAGTTTCATTGAGGAATGGAAACCATGAGTATCGTAGGATCATTAAACAATAGCAAAGCTCTGTTAGTCCATGATCTTTCCATAGTCAAGAGGATAGTAAAATAAAAACAAGACTCTGCAAGGGATCAATATTTTCCAAAGGAATAACAACTTACAGTACAAGAGTATTTGGATTGCTAAGTGCCTTCACTTCTTTGGGTTGCAGTTTGCTGCTCCCTTCATTGTGAAACCTTTTTGCTCGATGTGTTACATGCAATGAGCTTGGGTGTTATAATAAACAGAGAGGAAGGCTGCAATAATGTATTTCAGTTAGGAAGAAGCACTTGAAAGAAATTGGTTTTGCTATACACATGATGTGAACCAATCAATAGTGGTTTAGTCTGACAAGCACTGTCAATATCCATTGTCACAGTTCAGAAAATCTTTAATGGATAGTTCTTCAAAACCCAATGATTTCAACACATGTTCAAAGTCTTGAAATACACTGTACCTGGCAGAAATTAATCACAGATAAACTCTTGGGGTTGTATTCAAGTACTTTTTTAAACTGACAACCAAAAGCAGTCAATTAAAATTTATATATATATATATATATATATATATATATATATATATATAACTTAATTTCATATAAATTAATATGTAGTTAATTTATGCAACAGATAAGGGAATAACCTAACAATAGCAGATCATAGTAAATCTCCAGTAAATGTTGGAAAAATGAGAAGCACTAGGATGGAGGGTGAGGAGAGTACTCTTCGTACCATCTGTTCCATTTACTTACTGATTGTTACAACCATGACTGGGATACAGGACATCTATTGGGTTGTTGGAAAAGTCATGACACATTTTTGCAATGAAAAACAGAAAAAATACGTCATGACTTTTCTGACAACCCAATATTACACCCTCACAATTCATAATTGTTAGTGTTTATCAAATGCTTATTATTCAGTAGATTTTGCATACATTGGGCACTTAATTTACATAACAATCCTTGGTGTGTATACTGTCAGCCCCATATAACAGTTTAGAAAATAGAGGCATAAAGAATTTATATTGCTTGAATGAGATCCCACCACTGATAAGTGACAGACTTGAAATTCAAACTCCAAAATTCGTAGTATTCAAAAGAGAGATGGAGTGCGTGAGAGAGAAAGACATGCACATTTTTTGAAGGAACTGAAATTGTTGTTGGAAGGAGTCCATATATTAGCGATTCTTACCGACTTTCCCCCTAAATGCTGATCCTGAACTCTTACTCCTGTGAAGCAACCAGGAATAAAATAAGCAGACTCTGTGGCTGGACATAGAGAAGAATGAGATTTCCTGGTTTAGCTGAGAGAAGAGCTAAAGAGTTTGTAGATGTGAATGATGTGCTGATACTACTGTGGGCAAGTGTGCATCTGTCTGTCTTTGAAAAAGATTGTGTAATGCCAGGAGTCCATAAAAGAGCTAAGAAATTGAGAGACCCGGCTAGGTCACTAGCCAGTTTTGCTCAAAAGGGAGCTCCAGTCCTCACCCTACATCTCTACTTCTATTTTCCTGCTTGTCTTGCTACATACAGTCACCTGGAACAGGTAAGTGATTCTCACATTTGCCTTCTGCCCAGTGGCAGAAGAGCTCAATTTGTGTGCATGGCGGTTGTGGCTCTGTGAAACTCAAACGCCATCTTCAGCTTTTCTGAGTGGCAATTCAGAGAGTATTCAAGCATCAGTTGTATTGCTGTCCTGAATCACTAATCTCACCTAAGGCAACTGATTTTCCTTTTTAAGTCTACAGTGATAGTCACTACCTAGAGTTATTGCTGTCAGCAGTTCAGGTAAAGCAGATGATTGAAGACCTTCAGTTGGAAGTACTTGACTATAGTGGGAGGCTATTGCCACCTCTCTATGTCCTTAGAGATCTAACAGCATTGCCAAACAGAGGAGGGCAGTGGGTCAGGTTAGGAGTTCACATGGGCTCAAAGTCAGACAGCCCTATATTTGATTTCTGGCTGTGCCACATACTTGCTACATGGCTTAAGCTCTCTGAACCTCAGATTCCTAATCTGTAGAATGGACAGGAATAAGAGAATTTACCACATTTAATGATTATATGGATTAAATGAGATGTAACATTCTTAGTATAGTTCCTTGTCACATCACAGGTACCGTAAAAACATTAGTCATTATTAATAACAATACATGTGATGTTGGGATGATCAGATTGGCTAGTCAAAGTGGAAATTGAAACTGCTTTACAAGAAGCAAACTACATATACAGAGGGTGCCCAAAAATGTATACACATTTTAAGAAATTAAAACTGTATTAAAATTGTAATAGTCAATATATACAGATAACAAAAGATGAATACAAGTCATGTTTGACTTCTGCAATTAAAAGAGGTGCTCAAAGTGGTTACCATCAGTGTCCAGTCTCTTCTGATTACTGCAAACTACTGCTTGAGCAATGCTGACCAAAGTGTCCACTTGTCTACATTTTTTTGGCACCCCTGGTGTGTGTGTGTGTGTGTGTGTGTGTGTGTGTGTGTGTGTGTGATATATATTACATATATTTTATATATATAAATATATTATGTAAATATATATATATGTATATATATATATATATATATATATATATATATACACAATGTGTAGATTATACAATCTAAATAAACACTTCATTCTACCAATTCCTCTGAAATATCAATTATGTGGCTTAAGACATTTCTCAATCTATGCTTGTACTATATATTTTTCTGACTTGGTTCAAATTTTATGTTTAAAAGTTAAGGATACATTTTAGCATATTCTTGATTACACATAGAGTTTAGAGATTAAAGAAAAAGCTTCAAAGCTGTCATATATTACTCTCCTCTATACCCACTTAGAATACGGTGTCCGTATATACATTTTCACAAAGGTACAATCAAATGCCCACACACAAAAATGTAGTGGTAGCTCTCTCTATTTATGTCTATATGGAGAAAATATTTAAATACCACCCACCAAATTCAAGCTACACATAGTCTAGTATCTGAGTCGGTATGTAAAATCAGCATTGAAATTGTCTGATACTTTAAATATGAATATGATTTTATTCTCCAACTTGACATACTTTCCCCCCACTGAAATCTAAATGTTAATTTCCAAGAATCTTGCTATGTTCCTACCTCTATGGTGGAATTGCCATGCCTACTACACTATTTCCTTTTTATTTGTTTCTCTGAGAACTGATGTTCACATTGATCTGTAAGGCTCTTCTCATTTAATTTGACTATGGCCTGTTTTCTGTAACTAGGAAAGAACCCATTCCTGTATTTAATATACAATCTTTCTTCATGGAAAACATATTTCTATTACATGGTGCCCTTTGTCTGGATTGATACCCTATGTTATTTTCTTTTTGTTTTTTAGCAATTTCACTTTCAAAATAAGCTACTGCCAGGCCGGCCGAGTGGCTTAGTTGGTTAAGAGCTCCCTCAAGAGTGCGACCTGAGCTCTGAACAACAGCAGTTCGAGGCCCAGCCCGAGCTGAGTTGCTGCTGAGCTGTCAACAGGTGGCAGGATGGCTCAAAAAAATAAATAAATAAATTAGCTACTGCCTTAGCTCAGCAACCACTTACTTTATTAGCAAATTTATCAAAGTTTTGAACAGCTTTCAAGTGACAAATTTTTACTGACACTGTATCAAGTCATAAGAAGCCAAGATAAAATATCTAGTCAACAGAAGATATCTTGATAATCTGAATCGTTACTCCACATCTTATGCTGTGTCTGATTCTGTTTCAGGAAAAAAATGTCATCATATGTCTCTGTAAACACCATAGATTTTTGCTATTTAGGTTTATTTTCTCTTTTTCTTTCCCCCCTTTTTTTTTAATTTGAAGTATTTCCATACCCTGTGATGCAAAGATCTTTTTCAACTCAGGCTCACAAAAAGAAAACAGACTTACAATTCAAGGAAAATTACATTTGTGATATTATTCAATATTTGCATTACAGTACTGAAATTGTCATCATTATCATCATCATCATTGTCATCATTATTGCCATCGTGAAAGTTATTCATTAACTCAAAGCTATGTTAAATGCTGTAAAGAGAGTAAACACAACACCAACTCATACTATAGAAATACATTATCAATATAGACACGCCCTAAAGTATATCAACAAAATAAAATTAATAAGCCTGTTTTTGAAAAGCAACAAAGAATTTACATCCCAGACAGATGAATACATTAGAGGTAGAACACACAGATCCATATATTACTTGGAAAAGCAATCATGGAATTTCCATATGGCTGAATGACAGGGACATGACAATAAACTGCCAGCTCTTTATTGACACTGTAAATGTAAAAATGTAGTTAGATTTGACTATTTAAACTAGATAATTTAGTCTAAAAGTAAATATTTTTCATCGTGTGAACTCTCACTTCTCTTTAAATGGGTAGATAGCATAAATGTGAATCATGGGATAGATCATGTCCGCTTACCCTTCTGTTTCAAACTGATCATCTATTTTGTATTTCTGTAATGTCTACATAGGAATTAAACAGTTAAAACAAAGCACTGCTGTTAAAATGCCCTGCATTCCCTCTTCCAATTATTTCCAGATTTAATTGTGATTTATGTTTCAAGTTAAGTCACTTAAAGTTTCAATAACTTAATTTCTCAGGCTGCAAGTTGGGGGTTGAAATTATGACTTCTATTTACATTGAGCATGTGGGGGGAAAAAAGAGATATTAAGTGGCCAACAGTACATTAAGCCCAAACTTACCCTTTTTGCCCACTCTGACACAGGGAGTTATGTGCAAAGTTTTGCGAGCTCTAAAACCACATGCTGGAGAGGGCAGAGTAGTATTTATTACAGCCTCATGAATTAGCACAAGTGTGTATGCCCTGGAAAGGAATCCAGCAGGAGGCTAAAAAGCAATTTAATAAACTTTCTTTCTCTTTTCAATCAATTTTGGGTATGGTGCTCTTATTTCAGTAATTTAGAAAATGGTACAACAGGGTAATTCGGAATAAAAGAAGTCCTTTCGGAAACTATGAGTGGGGACAATTCAGTACTTTGTTATGTAATCCATGTGATGGTTTGAGAAGTGTTTGGTAGTCTCTGGGGATTAGGAGCCTCATATAACCTTATGTTGTCATTTCTTTTTGGACCTCCCTCTCCAGACACTGCAGTGTGGTAAAATGGTTGCACTAAGCAGCTACAGGCAGCTGTACCCTGAACATCCTCCCAGACTTGAAATATAGGGAGCTCTTAGCTGTGAATATAGCTAAAACCATCAAAAAAGCAACTAGTAGCCTAGAAAGTCGTTTGTGTTAGCATTTCTGTACTTTCCTTTAGCAACATTTCTGAAACATTAGCTCTCCTAACGTTTCCAAATTAAAATAATAATAATAATAATAATAGTAATAATAATAATAATAACATGTAACATGGGAATACCACGAGAACAGCAGTTTGGCAGGAAACGGAGATATTTCAAAATAAGGTCCACAGCAAGAAAAATTCTGGCAAATGCACAGTTCTGGATCATATTATCCAAACTGTTGGATTCTGGAAGATTTGAGGGTTTTCTTTTGCAGTTCTCATCCCTTAAAAGAATGGTAGTGGATGTTCATAGTCCAAATTGTGTTTCTTTCCCCTCCTATTACAAAAGTTGGAAAATAAACATACAATGGGCACCCATCCATCACAATAAACATTCCTACCTCTAGAAGTGAATTTAACATCATGATGTCTGTGTCAGGTATAAAACTTGTGTGGGGCTAATGCCTTTTCTCATATGCAATGATATTTATTGAAGATTATCTTAAAAAGCCCAAGATTCTAAGTATTCTCTGGTGTGAGCAGCTTTAACACCAATTAAGTCTTTCAACCAGTGCTTAAAGATAATACCTTTGCCATGTGTGTATTGAGACTTAAGATGAATGTTGTTATTCAAAATTCTTAGGCTTTGAAAAATTTTCTATTTGTTTGCACTTGAGAGAAAAGATCACCCTTTAATTGGAGGAGGGAAAGAGGAAAGCATAAAGGAAATAAAAGTAAATTCTAGAATACCTGGAAAGTTCATCCAATTCAGGTTAACTTCCTTTTTATAGAGATGAAAATACATAGAATTAAGAGTGATTCTATGGTAAATCAGATTAAATTCTTTGGAATTTAAGCCTGCATCTCTTTAGTGTCTTTTCATTTTTGAATAAAAAGTTTAAATGGGAAGAAAAAAAAAAAACGCTCATTGGCTTAACATAGATCTTTAAATTGCAGTAAGCTTTACCCTCAAAAAATAGTTGAATCTCTGAGGAAAAAGAAAAGGCTGAATTCTATTTTTCATAAATGATGGATTATTGTACCACACTGTGTATTTTCCAGTAAAGTGTCCTTTTATTTGCACTGTGTGATTACAAGTTTCTAAAAGTATGTGTGGGGTCACTTGGGTGCTGTGGGAAAATGGAAGGAACACTGTTCTGTTAAAATCAGTAGTGAAATCAGAAGCAAACTATGTCCTGATTATCATAGGCATGTGTTTAAATTTTGCTTTCCTTAATTGGTTATGTTTTATTTACTTAAAACGAACAATTTGGCAAGTTTTTCTCCCTTGACAACAGAAAAGTGTAAACTGTTTTATAAGTTTGGCTGTTAAAATCAGAGTGAAAACCTCCATATTCAAATACTTTTAGTACTGTTCACAGGGACCCAGTGATGGACTTTGCTTTATACCCATATGTTTTTTACATTTTTAGTTTGTATTTATAGAGCTTCCAAGTTATTTGGTTAATAATAACTATGCCATATATTATAGTCATCTATTGACTTTAACTTCCACATCACTCATCTTAGAACAAAATGAGCAAGATGAATGATGGTAAAAGCCTTGTAATTTGACTTGTCAACTGAGGACGATGATTTTATGGCATCAGGAAATGTAAGTTGACGCTCTAGCCTGTCTTCAGGAAAGTCATCATTAGAGGTAACTTTGGCGAGTTTGGCTATGGTAGAAACTGTGTAATCATATCCAAGTCTCTGCTAGTTTTTCATTGTGTATGTGTGTTTCCACAAGATAAAGCATTTAAAAATATATTTTCATTTTCTTTGAAAAACCAATACACCTTACACACATTTCTCATATGTGGAGCCAGATGGTGGTATTGAAAACAATATAATATACATATATGTCTCTCTAATTAAGAATACTATCACCAGAGTCCCTAAGGGGTTCCAAAAAGACATAACTCACTATATAATTATTTTCCTAATTCACATTTATACTGTGTGTATATGTTTTAATTTGTAAAGTACTTCCTAATCACATCAGTTTTACTACTTCCAAAATGACAGAAAAAAATACCTATTTTGGCCCTGTGTTTCTTGGCATTCTGTCATGGAAAATGAAAAGATTTTGAGGTAAGACAGAAATAGAAAATATTACCTTTGGTAACCTGTGAAAATGTGGATTGATTATGCCACATCATTTCAACGGTAGACTTGAGACCAAAATTATTCTGAGGCAATTTTTTTCTGAAAGGTATAAGTGTTCCTTTATCCTCCAGTACTAGAATGCAGACCCATGGGGCTTTAATACAGTTATCAGTTGAAGCAGATCACATACAACTGGTGGTCATGGCAATGACTGGACCCAGATGGAAACTGATAGGATATCATGTAAGCACAGTGTGTTCAGATTCTCAGAATGATGCTTCCAGTCATACAGTTTTGAATCAGTTAACACCTGATATTCATGGCCCTGAAAAAGCAATTGTTGTTAATGGAACTTGCTATTTATCCCAAATGATGTGAATCAATTACTCCTCTAAGATCCCTTACTCGTATTTTATACTCTTAATCCTGCTATATTATAATTACACAGTATATATGCAGTTTTATCCATGGCAGTTAAATACAGCACTGCCATGTATGTAGTAGGTGGTCAATGTGTATTTATTTATTTTTTTATCATCTAACAGTACTATCCAAAAATGTAATGTGAGCCACATGAGTGATTTAAAATCTTCTAATAGCCACATTTTAAAAAGTAATAAGTGTTTATAACGTATTATATTTAGTAATATATTTTATTTAACAACAACAAATAAAAATACAAAAAAAACATTACTATTTCAACCTATGGCATAAGCTGCATTTCAAGTGCTCAATGGCCTCGAGTGGCTACCATATTGGAAACCATGGGACTAAAGCAGTGCTTTTTAAACCATTTGAAGTTCAGGTGCATGTAGAAAATGATACTATTTGTATAGCCTACTGGACTAAATGGATAAAACTACTTATAGCCAACAGCAACTGCCCCAGGGGCTCAGGCTTCTGTGGTCCTGTTCAGTTACCTTGAGTACTGAGGGCCTTGGGATAGGAAGAAACTTGCCTCTAACCTCAAAGTTCTTTTGGCTGATCTAATAATCAAATAGACATGAGACAGATTAGCAAAAGAAAATGGTCAAATTTAATTATATACATATATGTACGGGAACACCCCCCCAGGCATGATAGAGTCAGAAACCCCACATATATTAGATGTTCAGAGACAGAGAGGGAACATGGTATATACAACATTCTGAGCGAGGGATGAGGTAAGGCACCTTGAAGCTTCAGAAGGTCATTGTGGGGAGAGCACATGTTCAGTAATTAGTAGTTTTCCCTGCCATACCAGTAAGTCAAACATCATTTCTGGTGGTACTTCTTATCATGGGCCAGGCTCCTAATTGCAATTCTTCTAGATATTTAAGGGAGGAGCACAAATCTCTCTTGAACCCACAGGGTCTAGGTTGCCTTTAGCTCAAAATAATCTACATGCTATTGAGGCACATTTTGGGGTGGCTTGTTCTGGACCCCTACAGCATCCATAACTGTCAACCTGTATAAACTGTCAGGCATAATAGTTGGGAAGCTCTGGTCTACAGAACTGATTCTCAACCTTTTCAAGATCTATTGACCACCTTACGTGATAGTGGTATATATATATATATATATCGGATATGTGTGAGTGTGTATATATATATATAATATATGTATACAATGTAGCATATACATGATATATATTTATAGGTTATTAAATAATTTTACTTATTTAAATTTTTAGTTTTTCAGTTCCTTTACATTTTCTCAACATGTGAGTAGACTTTCCACCACCAATAAATGAGAACTTAAGCAGGTCCTGTAACTTTTCCCTTCAGTTCAAGGTGGTGATTCTCAACAGGGAACAATTTGTCCCCTTTCTCTCCACAAGAGATATTTGGCAATGTCTGGAGACATTTTTGATTGTTACAGCTGAAGAGGGGCTGCTGCTTTCAGGTTATGGGTAGAGGCTAGGTGGGCTTCTCAATATCCTGCTCCTCCTGCACAGGACATCCCTATACATACATACATACTACATACAAGCATGCATACATACATGCACACATACATACTACATGCATACATACAATAACTATCTGACCTCAAATGTCAATAGTGCCAAGGTTGATGGCTCTGCTCTGAGGTAATATAAAATATTATAGTCCTTTTAACTGGCATATATTGTCTTCATTCATTATTTAATAGTGCCTAATCCCATGTCATAATCAAAACTTTGAAATTAATGTAAAATTAAAACTTCACCCTTCACCTAGGTAAGAGAAAGACAGGATGTTTTCTTCTTTCTTTTCTTAGTCTTATGCTTCACCCCAATTCCCCATCTTGCTAACACAAGTTTTCAACATCTTTGTGGTAAAAGCCAGGGAAAAGAAGGTGCAAAAATGTCCTTATTTGACCAGTTGTGAGAAGGCTTCTCACACTCTGAGCCAGGCAGACTTTTTAAAGCAGTTTCCCTTAGGCACTTTTGTGGGTTCCTCGGAGACCCCGCTAGGAACATTTGACTTCAAATCCTCTAATTTCAGGCAATTAATTTTTTTTCCAGCTGCAGCTCTCTCCTAAGTATCTCTTTCTCTTTTTGCTTCTGAGTTCCTCAGGAGGGGATCAGATGAGTCAAGTCTAGCTTCCCTACAACTAAAACTTAGCAAAAATTTTTGCAACCAATAGCTACTTAAAAAGTTTAGTCAATTGAAATATTCCCACTTTAAATGAGTAGCAGAGCTCCTGATATTTTATTTCCCTTCCCCTTCCATTATTTCACCAATACTCCAATCAATTAGAAGGCTTTGAAAATTCTGTGAGGCTGACCCCATATCCAGACTTGACCTTGAACAAGTTGCTTAACCTGTTTGCTTCAGCTTCTTCATTTCTAAAATAGGTATAATTATGTTATATACTTCAAAAGGTCATTGTGAAAATTGATTTAACAAATATTGACTGAATTTCTGCATGCTAAAAAATATGTGAAGTATTATATTAGGGCCACATTAGTGAACAACATTTACAAAAGTAGATAAAAATCCCTACCCACATGTAGCTTACATTGCAGTAGAATGAAGTTAAATTATGTTAGACATTTAGGAGAGTACCAGTCACATAGAAATGTCTCAGTGCATTTTAGATATATTATTATTAACCCAATTGAATTACTGGCTTATTCTAAGATATAATTTGAGAGGAAAAGATATTCTGTGTACCTTATAAAGTACCCCGAATCTTCACGTTATGTTGATAATTGTGATAAGACAGTAGCAGCCCAGTTAAGATTTGTATCTTCTAGAGAAAATACATTCCTACCCGTCATTCATAATAAGATATCTTGACTATGTTTTAACTCTATGCTTAAGGAAGGTCCGGATCTTAAGTGTTATGTTCATCATTGAATTCATAACCTTTAGCATGAAGCCTGATTATCCGTAGACATTTAGCAAATATATGTTCAGGAATGAATTTGACACACACCTAGCTGTGAAGATAGGAGCGAGGATAGAAAGCTGAGGATAGGGGAATGATGGACATAGAAAAAGTCTGAGGCAAATTTATGTTTCAGATTTTCCCCTAGAACTAGTGGTAATTTCACATCAATAATAATAAGAAGAATTATTTGCTTCACAAAAAAACCACTTGGGGTTACGATCAAAAAGGAGATTGACAGGATTATTTGGGCAAACAGGACCTTTGAAAATGCCCGAATTGCCTACAGGCAGTATATATTCATAATTAATTGAAATTAACAATTCTAAAGCATTTTTCCTCTTAGTTTATATGAGTTTTTCTTTGATCATAATTTTGTGTATAGATACAGACAGGTGCACTTGCCCAGACAAAGGTTACTATGTTAAATATGAGGGAATAATAGTGAAAGTAAATTGCGACTATATATATGGAGATAACCACATCCTCATTGCACATTCATGTTGCAGCAGAGCTAATATTTTCATATTGGCAAATTTTTACTCATATGCCCTGTCTAAGCAGAAAGGCCTACACTATTAATTCAGGTAGTTGTTGCATGTTTTCTATTCATATTAGCATAAAGTAATAATCATAAAGGAGAAATTTACTGAAAGCCTGACTTTTTTTTCTTAATCTCTAGTGTTCAGACTGCATCATAGTGCTTCCGATACAAGTGACAAAAACCGGGTTAAAAGCAGATTAAAGAAGTTTATTACCCGAAGACCTTCCCTGAAAACTCTGCAAGAAAAAGGACTTATTAAAGGTACAGGACATTTTATACTTGTACTGTAACAGCAATAAATGAATGTGCCTCTGTGTCTATAGCTATTCAGCTCTAAAGGAATATTAGGATATTTTATTCTTCTTAAGCTGCTTATTAAGTGTTCTTTATAAGAGGGGAAAAAAATAGTTCCTCAGAAAACTACTACTGAGGAAATAAAAGTTACATCACAGGATTATTGCAAATATACCTAGTTTTGCCCTTAGAGTATAGGGGCTCTGAACCAGGAGCAAAGAAGGGATATCCTGGTGGCCCATCAGAAGGACCCCATGTGTCCATGTGTCTGGGTAATCTGGTTTATACCTATTATCCCTGTATACTTAATAACAGCAGCCCTTTTCACTCTCAGAAATGTCCTGATTTGGATAGCAAGTTATTTGATCATCCTAGTTGTAGTCTGAAGTAAGTACTAGGAAGAAGTGCTAGGAAGAAAGTCCTAGACAAACTAGTATCATGAAAACTTAGGGAATTGAGATCAGGAGGACTGAGAGCTTAATCTAATCTGAAATAAGCAGGTGCTTTTGCAAATATATCTAAAGTAAAGAATAAAATATCCTAGAGAAGCCTAGCCACCAGAATAGAAAAAAGACTCTGGCCTTAGATTAATTAGAATTTGGACTTAGGTGCTACCACTCGCTCATAATGCCATTGAACAAGTTATGATCTCTCTGAGCCTCAGACAGCTCATCTGTTAAATGGGAATACTTATACCTACCATTGAGAGAAATAAATAATTTATGTAAAGCCTTTAACAGGGTTTCTGGTACATAAATATTCACTAAATGTCGACTGCTTTAATATTATTGTTATTTATTATTATTGTTGTTAATGTTAGTCTGCCAAATAGATGAAAGGATGAATGGATGGATAGATAGATAGAACCAGTGATATAGTAGATTTCTATTACTGAAAATCACCTTATAAATCACACAGGCCAAATGTATTATTTTCCTAACCAAGAAAACATGCACCAAGTCCATTATTCTCCCTGTTTTTCAAATTTTCTAACTGATGGGTAGGTATATTTTGAAAATTAAATATAAGAAAAATGTTGAAAATGGGCTAAAATAAATTTCTACAGTAAACTCTGAAAAAAAAGTTGAAATACTGATTCTTATAGAAATCAAAAGGTAGTTTGATTGTACAATCATTTCTCAGGAACAGGGCAAAGCTATTTTTAATATTTTCAGCAATACTTAATATGTAAATTATTCAAATAGTTTACAATGACTGTTTGATCCTATCAACTTCAGTCCATTTTGAAACAGATGAACATATGAAAATCATCTGGCATTTTGAACCAATTGTAGCAGGTGAAATTTTATGAAGCACAAGCATTGATATCACTAATAGAGTGGGAAATTCTATTAGGTAGAACTGGCACCTACTCCAAATCTAGCTTGTCTTAGACTTTTACTCTCAGAAAACGTACTTTTTAGTGCAACAGATAGTATTGGAACCTCTACCAATTCAATTAAGTATAATAACATACTAGTACATTCAATTCTACCTTAGAATCCATCCCACAGATTATCACTTGCTTAGATAGGATCCCGTTGCAGGTTACCTGCCATTTTGAAAAAAAATAATAAAACCAGATTAGTAGTCCAAGCATTCCCAATCTGAGATAAAATCCAAATTTTTCATGATGCTGAAAAATGAAAAGCGTTTTAATTCAGTGGCGGGATCTGCCCCCAATCAAAATGCTAAAGAATTAACAGCTATCGAGCTCTAGAGTGAGTCTCAGAAAGCAGCAGAGGAACTGGATGCCTAATGTAGGCTTCATATTGCCGTATGGAACCATTGAACACTCCGCTGTATACATTTCCTATCTTAGAGCTCCATTAAATTTTCACCATAGCTGACCAATGAGTCAGTATTCATTAGTAGGGCTATGGAGAATCTACGTGAAATTCTAATTTGATAAGCTGCCATTGTTGTCTTCAGTGGAATTTTCTTCCAAATACAGATCAAGTTATGCAAATAGAGTTGCTTCTTGGGCTTGTTTCAGTTTTAACTGTGAATTTTTAAGGCTTTTACCGAGCTGTTATTTTATAAATGAGTAAAACACATTTTTTAAAAATACAGGCCCAGTAAAATTTAGCACTTTAAGTCCATTTTCTTGGCATATCTAAGGCAAGGACTTAGAAATAAGTAATGAAATCAGGGTTTTTTGATAGGTTACAAAAATCGTATAAAATAAATTAATGATTAATGGTTAAATGGTCAATTTCTCCAAGTAAAATGACTTAACTCTTTCAAAGTTAATTATTTCAAAAGAGGAACAATGGCCTTTTAAATTGTTCTGCAGTGCATTTGCCCAAAGACTCTCTGTATCACATGCTTTACACTGTCTAATCATCCAGGTCTGGAATAAAGGCCTCTGTTACCAAGGTTCGGCGATGGTGTGCATGGTAGTTTGGTTTCTACAACTGTACTTCCTGATACCAGGGAGGGGCCTGGCAGGGCCACAGACACTCTTCAGTGTTTAGTCCTTCCTGTAATATTACCAACAAATTGAGAGGCCTGAGCTTTGCCTTCATTCAGCCAGCCTTCATTGTGCTCACTATGGGACTAGAAGGGCTGTGCTTTATAATGCCCAACCCAACAATATCTACAAAGTACTTCATGTGAAAAGAAAATGGTCCCGATATCACACAGTCTAAATTTAGTAACAAACCCTTTCTTCAAACCTATTTTTTGGACTCATGGAGACCTGGCCAATATGTGATTTCATCAAATCGAATCTAGATCTGGAAACAGTCACTTAATGGGGCTGCATTTTTGAATTTCTTTAATATGACCAATGAGAAAGGTACATTCTGATACCAAAAAAAAGCCAGCAGATAATTCTGAATGATCACCCAATTGAAATCATAATAGCTCAGGTGAGCCTAGCAATCACTGCAGGGGTAGTTTCTGAGAAGCCTTCAATTTCCCCAACTACTTCCACATTTGCCAAGGAGAGACTGGCTAGTGCTTTTTAAATATATGAGTTAATTATTGCATTGAGTGTCTCATTAGAAACAAAACTCTAATCAGTTTAGTATGTAAATTATAGGTGAGAAGGTACATTTTAGGGTGGTAGGTATATTTGTACATATCCTCTACTTGCTTTTAGAACTGAAGCACTACCTCTCTAGCATCAGCCAAACTAATTTATGTAATCTTTCAAACAACAGCATTGACATCCAAGAATAGAAAACACTTGGCAGTACAATTTTTAGAAAATGTAACAATTGTTTGTTTTTTGCGGGGAGCAACTTCTATTTCCTTATATCAAATGATAGAGTTAGAGAGAGTTATATGTTTAGAAAGTAGTTTCTTTCATCTTAATAAGGACAAAACTATAATGGATGCTATTAGTAGAAATTGATAGCAATGCTGGACTACTTCTATGAGTATATTATAAAGAAAACCACCTGTTTAAAGATTAAATAGTATGCCTGCAGGAATTATAGTGAAAAATGGTACTTTCTTGTTTCATTCCAGTTTTTCTCCTAATGTGGAACCACTTGGAAGTATTTCTACTTGTAGTTCTTCTGGTGGTTGCCTCCATAACTTTGTTATTGTTATTTGAGATGTAGGTTACTTTGTTTCTATCAATATTTTCCTTATCTTTAACAGTACAGTGGCTTGATTTATCAAGCTAAGATATTACCTCAGGTTTCTTTTACAATAGGCATAAATTCAACGCTTAAACCAGACCTCATCTACCTGGTCCTTTTCCTCCCCAAACACTCATAGTCCAATGTAGCTGATATAGCTGTTTCCATTGGATTTCCCTGAAACATCCAATATAATTAAATCTCTAGTTATTGTTCCATTTACCACAGAAGATTGGGAGACTTACTGCCTCCACTGACTTGAGAAATTTAGCGACCTCTTCCCCTTTCATCTTTTCTGCCTTTGCTATTGTAATCTTTACTTTGACATCGTGAAATTTTATATTATTTCACTGGTTTAAATAATTATGACTTATTTGTAGTTGATTCTAAAAATTAAAAACCAAAAATCAGCATTCATAAGATTATGATTATGTAAGGTTGTTTACTACAATTCCATGTTATTAGTCTTCCATCTCTGTTCTTAATATATTATGACTCCTGTGACCCTCAAAGGGTAATAATGTCCCTTGATCATGGTGAAAAAGATTCTTCTTTCTTTTACATTTGAAGGTCATATTAGTATGTTTATGCTGTTTCACAACCACAATCGAGTCCTCCATCCCACCCCCACCCCCATATTTTGCATCTAAATGTGGAAAAATTACTCATCAACATATACTATATTGATCTTGTAAACATTATGCAATCTTTGGCCAAGTAACATGTCAGATTGGCTTAACATATCCATGGGTCAAATGCTATGCTTTATGGGCTATATAAATGATATTCTTATATTTAAAGCTTATGCTCCATCATCTGCTTATAATCATGTTATCTTTTAGTTTGATGTATTATTTGATTGTGAATTTCTCATAGAGATTTTTTTCCCCCAGAGTTTCAATTTTTTTCTTACTTTCTGGGCTTTTATGTCATTAAGGGTTTAATTATCTCAAACAGTCTATGTATTCTAGTCTGCAACTCCCTGCTTTTTTCCCCCTGGGTATTTTCTAAAGTCCTTCCATCATCTTATACCAGTTTGGATTAGTTGCTTTCCAGACTTCACCTTTATCACCCTGTGATTTCCTTTCACTGATTTTTTTTTTTAGTTGTAGCCACTGTCTTCTAAATCTCATGCCTTGTCTTTATTGCTGTAATTCCTTTTATTATTATGTAATAGTTCCAGTAACTCATTTAGAAAACATGAGACCTTGACTCTCTAAAAATATCTTCAGTATGTCCTAACACTTGATAAATAGTTTAGTTGGGCATAAAATTCCATTGCCTCTAGGATACAGAGCTGCAGTTTCCATTCTTATTCTTGTTACCTTTATTTTTTTTTTTCTTTCAGCATCATTGGGATTTTCTTGTCTTTGTTTTGAGATCCTGTAATCAAGATAATGTATATTGTTGGCAGAGTTTTTTAAATGTATTCTGCTTGGCACTCATCTTGAAGAATTGTGATTCTCTTCAGCTCTGCAATGTTTTGTCTTTATTGTTATGTTAGTAAGTTGCTCCCATCCGTTTTCTCTGTTTCTTCTTTTGGGATCTTTATAATGTGAGTATTAGATCATCAGATATGACTTTTCTCATATTCTGAAAGAATTCTCAATTTTATCCCCTTGTCTTTACATTAATTTATTTTCACTTTAGAAATCATATTTCTAATTTTTAAGATGCCTTTCTTATTCTATGTTCTTTTTTGCATGTTTCACTCTCTCACATGCCACATGGGCAAAAACGTTGTTGACTACTCTACTCCCCTATCTAATAGTGAAGATGTCACTTAGCACTCAGTAAATATTAATTAAATGAATAAGTGAGAAAATAAAACATAGGTTATATCTTTTCTAACTTATTTAAGAATATAAATTAAAACTTCATGTCATTTTGGGCTTTTGATTTTTATTTTTTTATTTTAAAATTTTCTCTTCAGTTCTTTGAATCATCATTTTCATCTAAGTTCTTTTCTTTCATGTATTTGTCTAATTCTGTTTCCATCACATTAGCGACTTCCCTCAAATGTCTGATGAGCAATGGCTGTCCATTCTTTTTTGTTTAACAGACTTTTTTTTTTTTTAGCTGAGCCATCCTGCCACCTGTTGGCAGCTCAAGGGCAGCTCAGCTCGGGCTGGGCATTGAACTTCTGTTGCTCAGAGCTCAGCTCGCACTCTTAAGCCAGTTCTTAACCAACTGAACCACTCGGCCGGCCCCTCCATTCTTATTATAGAATGAGGCTCCACAAAGGCTAACTAAAGCTCTGTATACATGGGTAGAGATTGTCAACGATAGGGTCTTACTGTAGGGTGATCTGTAAGGACTCACACCTGCCTTAAACATCAAATATTTCTAAAAGATACAGAATGCCTTATATATGCTTCATAAACTGAATCCACCTTTATAGATTTTTATGACAGAAAATTTCAACCTCATTTATAATTAAGAAAATTGAGTTTATTTGAAAGCAGTTTTAGAATTTGATTAAGCTAAGTTTAAAGCTGGATTTTGCCATTTACCAGCTATATAATTTAATATGTGGTTATTGACTTCTTCATTTATGAAATTTACATTAGAAAATTTAAATAAATGATATATTTAAAGAATCTTGCATGGTGCCCAGCTTATCTTAAACATTCAATAGCTTCCTTTCTTCCTTCCTTCTTACCTTCCTTATCTCTTTCTATCTTTCCTTCCTTCTTTTCATCTTTCTTCCTCTTCTTTTCTTCCCCTCTTCTTGATTTTCCCACATAGGTATATGGAGCAAAGTATGACCACAATGGCCCAGGAAACTATTCTCCCAAGTGTTCCTTTAACGTTTGAGAAATTAATCCAGGCAAGTGTCAGGGAAAGGCAGCAGTAGCTTGCGTACTTCAAGGAGAGTACATAGGTAATTTGCAGTTGGCTCATATTTATCTTTTTGGTAGTTTTTATCATGGTACTCTTTATACATAAGTGGGCATGAGCTCATTTTATTCCCTAGCTACACCCACTTACATAGTGTCATCTAATTGCTGGAACATTTAAGTAATTACCCACACAGACACAACTAATTGTTTAAGGTTTCCATCATATGAGAAAATAATGTCTTTGAAATTATAGTACTTTTGTAAAATATGTCAGTTCTATTCAGAGAAGTAAAGAAAGATTTGCCATTCAAATTGCAGATACAAGTTATCAGCGCTAAGCTTTCAACAGGCATGTTTATGAATAGCAAAGTCATTGAGCCAAGAGGAAAGTATTTTTAAAATAATTTGTAAGAACTGATGTATGACAGAATAACCTACCTGTCACATTATTAATTTAAGCAAAATATACATAAGCAACACTTCAATATACCTTTGAGTAGAGATATGCTTCAACTTTGCCACTTGATCAGTGTTAGCGTGAGAATAATTATATTTGAATTTATGTACCGGGGCATGGGTCTATCATTGCTTGGGCCTGAAATACTCTCACACTTCCACAATATGCACTAATGTGTTTAAAAATATCTTGTAAATCTTCTTTTCTTCAAACTTTTTTATGGTTCATAATTGAACTGTGATCCTTACGAGTGAGCTATGTCATGATTTAATATAAGCCAAAATTAACAGCCAACCTTAAGCTTCTTTATCTTGGCCTATAAGCTTCCTGGTTCCTTTCCGTTTATAGTTCCCAGGCAGTTTCTGTTATTTAAAGGCTCTTGGGAGCAAATGTGTTGGTAATAGAGTACCACATAGCTAGCTTTTGTTCAATAATAAAATACAGGTCACCATGAGAGATGGCAAATGTTGAGAAAAAAATGCACCTGGGTAGCAGGTTAAGCCCATGTCTTCTAAAAGCTTGCTATCCAGGGAGGAAATGATCTAGGTTTTCTGAGATATTAAAAGCAGAATAGCTTTAGAGCAACAAGAGAAAAATGAGGTCCAAAAATGGGAGTGAATTAGGTAAGGAGAAAAAGAAAAAGAATAAGCCAGAATAATAAACTGGTTTCCCTTTGGTTCAAGAACTTACTTTCTTATAAAGAGAGAACTTTTTACACAAGCATTAGTTAGTATACAATACTTGAAAAAGTGACTTATAAATACCTGATTTTTAGTATCTATAGAATGGTTTTACCAATAATTTCACACTACATTTTTTGTGTTTGCAAATAATAATAATAATACTTCTCATTTTTCTTTGCTTTAAATTACAATTCTTTCCCTTTGAGTAAAGTCCTCAAGATCTTTCTTTCTTCTTATTTTACTAAAATAAAATGCCAGATAATACCAGAGTTTCACCCTAAAATTGACTGGATGCCTAGTAATACCTGTCCTAAATGCGAAGAATATAAGACAAATAAGACCCAATTGATTCAAAACCAGCATATTGACATTTTCTTTTAGCAAATGACCTCTAAAACCCATGTTAAGTTTTGCCTTTAAATGCTGATTTTATTGATTTCATGGAGTGTCTATCCTTAAAATATTGTGCGGAGTTCTTGGTATACCCTATACAGTTAGGTTATTCTGGTGCCAGTTTAAAATATTATCTCTAAGCTTTCCAGTTTGTGGACTGACAAGCTTCTATAAAATAGGAAGAAACAGAGCACAAATACCAATAAGGAAACAGTAATAGGTAGAGACAGGTTTGTTTCATAATGTGAATCTATACCAAATGTTAAGTGTACTCTGTGCTTGAACTCAAATTGTGTATGTGTGTAGATTGTAGAAAAGGTACACAGCCTCCCCTTTATCCCTGACATTGCACCAGCCAAAGTTTAGATGCTGTCTGAGGCATAATATCCTCAACTAGTTACAGATGACCAAACATTAGGCTAACGTGATTATTTTCTTCTTGTGTCAGGAGGCTGCTGCCCTCTGGAGATGTGGTCTATGACCATTACAATCCTCTAATCACATCCTAACTGTTTCCTCCATGAAACCACCTGAAGAGAAGAAAAAAATGTTGGACCCTTATCAGTGTTCACAAGAATCCCCCTGTTTTCCTTAAAGGTTAGCATTTATTATTGATACCCTTGTTGTCTTCAGCAGGGGTTCTCCTACCACGTAGTTCCCTCATGTCTCCTAAACTTAGCTTCACACGCAGCCAAAGGTCCTTCAGCTTGGTGCTTGTTAGCTTTGCAGGGCCTCTGTAGACCATATGAACTGTACCCAAAGCCAATGCTGGCTGTTCATTTTCCCCTTTGCAGTTTTTATAATTCTGCTTACACAAAGTGCTAACCAGTGATTTCATTTTGTCGTAAGACATTGGAGGGGGAAGAAAGCAGAATTTCATCCTGACCTGGAGATTGATCATTTGAACAAATGTATGAATAAACGCTTCACATGCAGTGAGATGAGTTGAATTTTCCATAGCGCCTGAGAAAAGAGGTCCCACTCCGTTCTTACTCATGGTATGAATGGGATTTGGGAGTCCCCATTCTGTGTACATTGAACGTGTCTCTAAAGATAGTACATATCAGAGCTTTCATAAACACTATCTCCACATCAAAGTTCACAGTCAGCAGATATGTGGACTGCTACAAGCATAGGAAATATTAATATTGGCAATTAATTTTGACATATCCTAAGATTAAGATAGTGCTCTTTTATTTTCTTTAGTATCACTGACAGCTTGGCCTACAAATAATTCCCCACAAATTCGTGTCTATTATAAATCAGTAATATTCTACAAATTCCCAAGATAAAAACAAAAAGAGTTGTGTCATTTTTCTCGGGGGGGGGGCACAATATTCGTTCAATATTAAAAAAAAAAACAACTCTCCCTTTTGACATGCTATCCTACCTGATTAGTGACATTGAAATTTAATCAACCTCTGTAAAATTTAGTCATCAGAAAAATAACTCCATGTTGCAAAAGTGCTATTCTAGCATTTTCTGTTTTTCTCTGTGGGAAAGAGGCAACAGGCCATATCAGAATTTGTATAATCATAATTGGTGGTCTGTCAGTGTTAGTCAAATTGCAGTGTAGAGAGGTATAGCTCCCAACTTTTCTTTGAAATTGACTATATTGCTCTAAGTGTGTTTTATCAAAGCATTTTCTGGGGCAACAGATCTGAAAACATAAACTTTATGTAGCATTATTTCTCCTTAGATATTTCCCTTTAATATGTTCTTTCTTTTTGAAGATAAAATAAAAGTACATAAAAGAGTTCTGGGAATAGGCAGCTATATGTCATAAACACCCTTCACTCCCCCCTGGCCCAAAAGCCCCCCCAGCCCCAAAAATTTGGAAATGATTTGATTGAAGTGATGACTGCCTTGATCTTGTTTGAATATTCCTCCTTCTTCATTGTCTTCTTCTCTCTACGGGAGAAAACAACCCTGTCAGGGAGTCATTCCTGGGAGGGAAAGAGGTATTTCAAGCAACCATATTTTCCAAACACAAAATTGAGACACATGGCCTGACAATGACATAATATTTGAAGTAGGGACTGTGCTCAAAGATCCAGAACATATGGCTGAAAGAGTTCCCTTATAAAAACCAACCACTAGGATAGTTTCTAGGTTTTTACTCACAAAAGGCACATTCCTCCATCCCTTTTATTCTTATTTGAAAATATTACCCACAAATCAGAAGACTGACCAGTTTTCCCTCAAACATGTTGCTTTGCCTGTGCGAGAAGCACCCTGTTGACTAGAAAGTGAAATGTACAGCCATCAAGGAAGCAATGCAAACCAGACTGCCAAACATATTATGAATATATTGCTCTTCTTAAAAATGCTAGTTGGTTTTTCATACTGGAGTATTGACTAACTGTCTGTGTTTGATGTATGGTTTACCAGCCTGATGTCGACTTATGGTTAGAGCTTAACTTGTTAGTTCTGCTTTTGCAGCCAATTCAGAATAACTACAGATGCCTTGAGATATTAAAATTGACTGCTCAAATGGACTCAGTGTGGGGGTTTCATTGGTTTTAAATTGATAACAGCTGAAAGAGTGAATGATTAAAGTGTACATGGCATAGGACACAACTCTTTCATAGGAATTCTTGTGAACAAACTCCCTTAGTGTGGGAATTTTTTCTCTCTTTTTATGTCATAGTTATTTCTAAGCACTGTTGGGTTAAATTTTTAAATTGCACAAGAATATTCAGAAGCCGACAGATGAAATAATTCATGAGAAACTGAGATAAACTTTGATGAAGTGGGTTTCTATTCTGCAGGGAACATTTAAAGTTAAGTAGCATTCCATAAGGTGGTGATTGTGTCTATTTCCCAGGCATTTGAGTTAAATAAGCTGCATAGGAAGCATAAACTGTCATAATAGAAGGGTTAGAGTGTTGTGTACATCTCTTTCTTCAACTCACAAAAAACAAAGCTCCAAAGTGCCTTATCACAGACAAGTCAAACAAAGCCTCTTCTTTGCTTTCTCATACTCCTGGGAACAGTTATTTGTTTTTGTTATATAAAAAGATGATCAGAACACTTTCTTCTCATGCAGGAAAAAATAAAAATAGAAATAAGAAAACTTTTCCCCTCCTCAAATCAGCAGTTCTTACATTAAACAGGTTTTATGAAAGTGTACTTTCACAATTGAGTACTAGCTAAAGGGAAAAGCCCCGTAAAAAATTCAGAGAAATTTAAAGAGGTTTATAAGAAAGAAATATCTGTTTATACACACCATCTTCAACTTATATTTTTCCAAGAATTCAGTGTCCTTACTATCCAATATTGTGACCTTACTCCATTCTATTTTCAATTGTCTATAGTATTTTTACCTTTGTATTCCATTAAAAATATTAGAAGCTCTTTATATAACTCATTGACAGAGAATATCAATCTATAACAATAAAATTAAGTTGGTATTCATTGAAGAAATATAAACCCAAATATTATGAACCCATTTCACATATTCATTTTTAAAAGAAAAACTGAAACACTGTGCCCGACCAGCATATCCCAAACATGTAGCAAATGTGGGACCCAAACCGGGGCCGCTGGCATCCCAAGCCAGCACTTAACCACCGCGCCACTCAGCTGGCCTGCAAATATCAAATTTTAATTGCAATTAGTGGAATAAGAGATTTAAACATGTAAGAAAGATTATTAAGGTTGCTCCAATTCTAAAATATGTCATGTATTTGGCCAATATTTATAGGAAATTTTATTATGTGTTTATTGCTCAACTTTTGCCCAAATTATGACCTGTGTACCTGGACTAAATCTTAAAATTGCCTAATGTGATACCTTCCTGAGATGCAGTCGTTGAATCATGCTTTGTGTTGTTGATAGATGGCTTGAGCAGATAGCCATCTAAAAGCTTGCTATGAGGATTGACATTTTTATGAGATCTAATTCCCTTAAAAATGGAAGAGCGCAAGAGAAAAATTTTCATTCTCTTTCAACAGTTGTTGAGCTCCAATTTTTTTAGTGATTTTCTTATCTACCCATATTAGACAGGAGGGAGATTTTAGAGGAGATGTCATCCAAGTTAAACACATATGAGGATCATTAACTTGAATATATCACTTCTAACTTGTCCCTTTGAACTTGGAACTGGAACTGATAGGAGGAAAAGAAAAGATGGAGACAGAAGAGGACTGGCCTCAGTTAACCTCACAATGCAAGAATCCATCATGCAACTAGAGATTCAGAAACAAGAAAGCAGATGGTCTGAAAATATCTAGAGGATATCTTAATTTCTTCAGATTCCAAATAATCTAAATTTCAGAAAAACTTTTACTCCCCCAGACTCCCTCATTATTTGTACCACTGCATACATTCATCCTCTGAACAATAAAATATTGTGTTTACATATTTTGTGACTCCACATTTCAAATGTGCTGGAGCATTGAGCATGTTACAATTTTTCCATCTTAAAAAAATAATAATTAGCATAGGAGAACATTCAACATTATGTAAGGAATTTGACAGGACCTCACTTAATGTTTTTTAAGAAACAATTAACATGTCAAAGGAGGAAGTGAGAGCCCATTTTGGTTATAAATCAGTTTACATAATTACCATTGAAGAAGTCAAACATTTTAGAGGGCGGAAATGCAAGATTAGGCCCTCTCTTCAAAAACAGAATTCCCAATGATGTCAGATGTCTCAGATTCTCTAGCATAAGTTTCCTTTATTCATGTATGTACTTGTACTCATGTCTCTTTAATCAGAAAGATCACATATGTATAGTATCAATGAATAATCCTGAAGAAAAGGAATATTGGCCAGAAATACACTGTTAATCACACACAAGAAGAGACAATCACATCTGTGTGTGAGGTTATGTTTAACTCAAGATACTATAGTAACATGGAGAAAGTAATCCAAGGGTGGCTGTGCAGTACTGGAATATAAGTATTCCAGAGGTGACTGACTGACTGTACAGTGCCACATACCGGGGCACTACATTAGTAGATGTGCCTGTCACATACTGCAGCATGGAGGACAGAATGGGGAGCAGAAGCCCTGACCGGAAGTTGTGGCCTCAGGCGGACTGATGGTCAGGAAGTGGATAATAGGAAAAACAGGGAATACAACCTTAGTCTAGGACCAGAAGGAGAATAAATATCCCTTGGGAAAAAGTTGGGGCAATGGGACATCATAGCCAAGGAATTCTGGAGTTGGTAGTAAATACTTTCAGGTAAAATTTTAGTGGAAAGCACTTCCCTGTGATAACCCAAAGCCATCTGTTTCTACAGTTATTATGGTATGAACAATGCCAAAAGCCCACAGAAAACTTTAGTCTCCCAGATACAATTTTTCGAAGTCAGGAGTCTGAGATGCTACGTGGATTTGTGCGTTAAGCTTCAGTTTCACAGCCTGAGCTGGATTAGACACTCATGTGATATCTTCTAGAAGGAGATCTATTGGGCACACCATTTGGAGTCTAGAAATTGTCTAGGCAGCCTTTGCTGGAGAAAGGTCCTGTCTGCTGTCCCCTTATCATCAGTCTGGAAACCTGGACTTCAAGAATATCTAATAAGAAATGCAGCTCATCCTTAGGAAAAGAGATTATTGAACACAAAACTGTGTTTAGTTTTATATGATATTTAAGTATATAAAGAATGCTTGAAATTATTAAACCTATGAAAGACCGTTTTCCTCACTGGGTCTCGGTTCATAAGATATGTAGTGAAAAGGCTATAGTGACAAACTCTCCCTATGCTACGTGAAAGAGTTGCATGTATTCTATTTCACTCAGGAAAACAATGTATAGCAGCCATTATCCATAAAGATTACAAATGTTGAAAGTAGACTTAAAGTCTAGTCTTGGCTCTGCTATTTACTTGCTTTGAATTTGGGCAAGGTAATGAAATTTTCTGTCTTAATACTTTCCAGGAAATACTTCTTAGGACTGTTGCTACTCTAGAAGATCAATTAGCATAGCAAATAATAACTATGAATTCTCATACTCTATTCCTAATTGACTCTTACTATGGCATGGCAGATTGAAGTGTTCCTTCTCCTGGCTGCTGAGTAGGTATTCTGAAAATTGCAGGACAGATGAATTATGGTGAAATTTTGTGGCATTGCATGATAAAGCCAACATTTCAAGCACTCTGTTTGCCCAGCACTGTGCTTGTAGCATTACATGCACTATCCAATAACAAGGTTGAAGAACACTGCTCGCATTTTGTATGCTTTGATTGTTATTCGTATTGCCTACTCAGAGGATACTAAGTTACATAAAGCAGAGTCCCCCAAGAAATGAGTAAGGGGGTTAAATGTACACAAATATGGCATAATATATCAAGTATCAAATGCTTTAAGGGGCATTCAGTTCACAGATTTGGGAAAATTGCAAGTGGGAAAATGGTGGCAATGACTAATATTTCCTTTGTGATCTTTATTATTTATGTATTTATTTATTTTTAAGTAGTTTCAGGTGTACAACACAGTGCAATAGTTATACATTTTACCCCTCAAAGTGACAACCCCCACCCCTATTCGCCACCCCACTCCCCCCCATATCATAGGCAACTACAATATTGCCACTGGGATATGAAAAACAGTTTGGGGAATATAATTAATAATGTTGTAAATATTCTGTGGAATGTCAGATGGTCATAGGTCTTGTTAGGGAGACCATTTCATGGATGGAGTAGAGGTTTGATCACTGCACTGTATAACTAAAGCAGAGGTGGTATACCTACTGTAATTGAATATATATGGATCGTCACGGGATGTGGATTATACTGTGGAAGAGAGTCCTTTGTGATCTTTAAACTGAGTCTTGCCTTAGTCATTTGGGCATGTGGAGAAATGGGTAAGACATTCAAGGTGCAGAGTTGTGGGAAAGCCTGAGGAACCGTGGCTTGGATGAAATGTAAAGGGTTTGATGAGAAATGTCTATGGTGGGTGTTTTGCATAATGCCAGGCTAAGGAATTTGTACTTTATTTTGTAAGCAATTTTATTATTCACTTCGTACCATTATTTTTATTTATTTGGAGAACATTTATGGAGGACCTACCATGTGATGAAGGATGGGCCAGACACTGGACCCACAAAGATGTATAAGGTGTGATTCCTTCCTTCAAAATCAGACACTCCAGCACTGCTTAGAAACAACCATTCTGCACCAAAAAAATCAATTACAAGTCCTACAAACTTGGCTGCATTTTAGAGACCAATGTAAAAATATATTTAAAAGCTATATTGTGGAATTAATACTTTTTGTCTAATTTTACTTAATTTTCATGTAATCTCAATGGGCCACCCCAGCTGTTTATGGATATGAATGAAGTAACACTGACAAATGCACAAATATTATAACTCATGTCCCCCACCTCTGTAATCATAGCTACTCATCCCTTCTTTGTCTCCAAGGTCTCCCTGACTATTTCTGGGAGCACCTGGAGTGTCCTCCTCATAGTCCTTCTTCTTCTTTGATACCCAGTGCCTATAAACTGACCAAGAAAGAGACTGGCAGCCAGACAGCCAGCATCTCCTGAAAGATGGCTGCTTCACTGCCGAAGCACTTTTCAGGAGCTTCTGAACCTACAAAACCTTTCAGGTGCCAAACAGTGCTCTAATCTCTCTGGTTCCCACTGCATTTCTGGAACCACTGTGTCGCCAGAGCAGATGGGGAGACGGCTCTTCTCCCCAGCCACCTGCACATTGCTTTAGGGCCTAAAGCAACAGCTCTTAGGCTTCGAATCTCACAAAGTAAGAAAATAGCTTCTTTCCATTCTGTCTGAGACCCTTTCCTAAACAGAAGTCAAATCTACCCCCTGGGACTTAATTGGGATACCTGTACCATTTTGCCATCTCTTACAATTCCCATTGACCTGTACTAAAAATTCCTCTTAAGTCACTGTCTTTTCACCAACTAATCTCAACGCTTGCAATTAGACATCTGGGTGGTGAATGTCATTTTGCCAGTTCAGGAGGCAGACTCAACTAAGATACTTCATTCCATATTTATATGTACCCATCCCCCACCAATGGGAGTTCCTGTTGGAAAAGTAATATAAATGAAGAGTATGCAATAACCCAGAAAATGTGCAGTATGCAAAGTGCATCTCACAGTGAGATACCATTTGTTCAATTCTGTGGGCAGCTTTGGGACAGGAGAAGGTGTTCTAGAAATGTTACTGCATAGTTCCTTTCTACAGTAAGGGCTGAAAACAGAGAAACACACACTGTATTTGACTGGAAGCTCAAAAGAGACCAAATGTTTTCAGAAATGTGTGCAGCATGACCTCCTAATTTGGGCTCCTAACCCCGTCTCTCCAATTACATTCCTGGAAATGTTTTTCCGTTTCTTTGCATAGAATAACCAGCAGACCACATTGTTCACAGCAGCCCACAGGAATGAGCAGACCTGTGCAGAGCTTACCCCACACCTCCACGGAGCTAGCCAACACTTCCACAGAACCGCATGGTTCCCCAGCTCTTAATATAGTTTATTATAAAATCCTTTACCTGCCTCAAAGCACTTTTCATCAAAGCCGTTTTTAAGCTGAAGCTGAGGACCAAAGAATGCCTTTAACAGAATCCTGAAATAGCTTATAACCCGAGGCTGAGAAGAGAAAGTGCTTTTAACCTAAAGTGTTTTCCTCTTAGGTACTTCAGCGTGTACCTAGCACTCAACATTAGTTGCTACGAGAACACCCTTAAGACCCAAATTAAAGAGACTCCATTATAGATATTTAAACCTGTTATATTAATATATTACAAGTAATATTTGAAATCATTAAGCAGTTTTACTCCAACTAAATTTGAACCTTTTCTTATTGAACTATGCATTCATGCAAATAAATTGAAGTCTTACCACCTGGGATTCTAACAAATCTATGCTGCTATTAGGGAAAGTACAGCGTTCTTTCCTAGATTTTACTTAAATTTGAAGTGAGTCAAAATTTCCACATCCTCTCCACCCTAAAAGAATCTTTCAACTTTTATCAATCACTGAATGACATTTCCAACCCTAGGCCACATTTGTGGGGCTAAAAAGGTAATTTAAATCATTTAGAATTAATTCAATCAATTATCTCAATAAATTGTAGGTATCAAGTTTTCTCCTTAGGTTTGTCACTCAAACAGAAATCAAAGAACTGATTTCACAGTAGTTTTAACCCCCTGTGAAGTTCCTACTAAGTCAAGTAAGTAGACAACAGAATCGATCAAAGTTTTAACTTCAAAGTAATTACAGTAAGTTATGTGATTGAGCCATTGAATTCTGGACAGTTTTATATTTTAAGAATGTAAAAGGTACACAAAAATGGAATAAGGTAGCAAAATTTGACATCTCTGAGTTTCATTGCCCCTCCGTTTGCCAGTCCCTTCTGTCATTCTAATGAAATGAAGATAGGCAACCCAAAATCTAAATAATCAGTTTTGCTAAACAAAATTTGGCCATGTCAATCATCCAAAATACACTAAAACGAACTAAACTGAGACATTTCTCTCACACTTGAATGATCATGTCAAAATCTTTAGCTAGAAATCACTTTGTTTTACACATCATTTTCTCTTATTCATTCATCCATCCATCCATCCATCCATCCATCCATCCATCCATCCATCCATCCATGTATTCATTTGGCAACCAGAAGGGAATGTAATAGAAATACAAGTGGAAGAAATTACACTTATCTTGTTCCACAGTATAAAGTTTCCTTCACCTTGAATATTTTTTTCCAACTTCCTCTACCTAGTAAAGTTCTATTCGTGTTTACTCACAGCTCAAAGTTACCAACTCCATGAAGCTGTCCCTCTCTTCCTCCTTCTGAATTATTCCTCTCTTCTCTTTATCCCAAAATTACAATTTCATTATTTGATTATTTTATTATCTTCTAGCTGGACTGTGAGCTGTACCTGTTAGACTAGAGACCATCTCACTCAACTCTACTTCAAGGGAAATTGTTGCCTGGAAAGGGGTAGAAAAGAAAGGAACCAGGACATGGAATCTTTCAGTGGTTTTAAAACTCCTATGTGTTTATTATTTCTTCTTCTTTCTTATGGAAACTCAGTGGGCACTGCTTTGGTGGAGCCTACTCCCCTCACTAGTTCCACAATTTTGGGCTTTTCCTATATTAAGACCGTGGACTTTTCATTCTGCTTCTCAGACTGTGGGGGACTATTCAAATATTCCAGAAATGAAATATTCTGTAACTTCAAATTCCATCTGTAGTTTTTTGAAACTTAAAACTTCAGCTTCAAACTCCAGACTCTTAAAACTCTAGACTTGCCTATTCAAATGTCTAGTGGACATCTCCCTGGATATTTGGTAGACATCTCACATTTAGAGCAACTCTTGATTCCCTGGCTCCCACATGTTCTCTTCCTCAGAAAATACCACTGTCATCTGCCAGCTGGAGTCACCCTCCATTTTACTCTATCTCTTCTACTCTCATCAGCAAATCCCACCTTAAAAATGTATTTTAAATTCAACCACTTTCATTGTTACCACTCTCATCTAAGCAACATCTCTCCCTGGAATATTTGCCAGCCCCCAAAATGACCTCTTCCTTCCTTTTTTGACGCTCCAAATATAGTCTCCACACAGCAACTGAAAGGATCATTTGAAAACATGAATCACATCATATCACTCCCTGCTCAATAATCTCCAATTATTTAGGGTAAGATCATACTTAAAATAATATCTAATGTCCTTGCTGTGCTCTATAGGGTTCTACCTGCTTTGGCCCCCAGGCTACCTTTTCAGTTTTGGCCATAATTCTTGTTTGTCACTTCACTCCAGCCACACAGGCCTTACCGCTTATCTGACATCCCTGACTTACCCCCACAGCCTTAAGCATTTGCGACTCCTCTGATTGAATGTCCCCCATATGTATAAGCATGGTTCGTGTCTTCACTTTTTTTGGTCTCTAATCATCACCAGTGCCTCAGAGATGTCTTCCCTGACAACACACACCTCCCCCTAACTCTTTATCTCCCTGCCTTGCTTTTTTTTTCTCATAGCACCTATCACCATCTGACATTACATATTAATGTGTTTATGTTTTTGTTTTTGCCATTTACATATAGGCTGTGTGAAGACAAAGTGTTCTGTTCATTATTCCATCCCCAGCAGGCATTGAAAAATACTCAGGGATGGATACATTGAATGGATGGATAAAAAAAATGCATGAAATATTCACTTGGTCAAACCATTCTCTATACTTCTGTGATTCGGGATACATGCATGGGAAAGTGTGTGCATATATATGTATTTTCATGTGTTGTGCTGCTTTGTGTAAGCAGAGAAAGGGAATTGTACAGGATGAAGTGGGTGCCTATAGTAGACAAATACAGAAAAATTTGTTACTCATTGTTCCATTTGGATTAATAAACTCTACATTTAAGCCACAAATTTCTTCCTGGCTGGTGGACTCTCCAAAATGTCCATTGCATTCGTTGGACCAAAATTGTGTTGAGCTCTATTTTCATAAGAGTTTAGGAGCTTAGAAGAGGCCAAAGGGTGTTTTATGGTTGTTTGTGTTTGAGGGTGAAACTGTGAAAGGTAGAGACTGCTGGAAGCCTGAAAAGGGAAGAGGAGAAAAACTGGAAAGTACTGGGGAAAGAACTCTGCCATTCTGTCTGGGTGGCAGCTGGCCTGTCTCTGAAACTCATCTTTGGACTGCTCTTGTCAAAGGATGCTACCCTTGCAGCCAACAGTTCATCTTTAATTGGAAGCTGCAGACCACAGCCTGCCCTTGTTTGGGGAGATCTTCTCCGTAGGGTTAGGCAAATGACCTCTAGGCCTGTCTTTCCGGAGTAGACATTATCTTTATCCATCAGGGACTTTAGGTTAGATGAGATACAAAAATATGAATAAACATGTAGGGGGAAACTATACACAAAAGTGTATATATTTAGAACTTCTATTTATTTATATTCCAAACTACTTAAAAGTTTAAATAATTAAGCTTTTTCCTGTACTTGACTCTTATGAAGAAAAAAAGAACATCACAAGTAAACAAGGCAATGAGAGACTTACTTCCAGTGTGTATTAGAAAGTCAGCAGAGAATCACCTCAATTTTTGATGTGAAAGTACCAAAATCAGTAGCTGATATGTTTAATTATAAGATAATGCAGCACCTTCTGAAGCACTTAAGATGGATTAAATTCAGTAGTGTTTTAGCATTAGGTATATTTTTCTGCACCCTAATTCAAAGACATAAACCATCAGTAAATTATAGTACTTACTTGAATCATCCATTTCTCCAAAAATTCTCAGGAAAGTTGTGGGTAAGTTATATGATGGGTACTCACTTGTATGATGAATATTTTAAGACAAGAAGGTGGTGAGGATGGAAGTAGAGAAAAAAATAAGAGCTTGCTCCAGAGTGCGAGCTCTGAGCAACAGGGTTGCTGGTTCAATTCCCGGCCAAGCTGAGCTGCCACCGAGCTGCCAACAGGAAGTAGAGAAAAAAATAAAAGCTAAGAGTAGAAACAGGATTTCTTGATAAGCAGCCTGAAAATTTTGTTCTGGAAACCTGCTCTCTAAAGGAAGACTAAATGTCACTTATAGTTTAAAATCAAAGGATGAATTCAGTTAAATTGCTGATATTATGCTGGTTGAAAATATTATTTTTGCCATCTGTTATCCACTGCCCCTCCCTTAAAGCAACCAAATGGGAAATGGTCTGCCCCACTATGTGTGGCATTCTGCAGGGAGAAAAATTCTAGTTGAATGCTACATGCTATGGAGCCTACAAGGGCTATGTTTGTGCTTATGCCAACCCATTTTTTTACTATAATCTCAACCAACTGGGCATCCTCTACTGGAACTGCAACTCTTAAGCAATGGATGAATAGAAGTCAGTATGACAGTCCTGGTGGTGGCGGTGACAATGAAAATAGCATCCTGACCCAGCTAGAGTTACAAGATATTTGTTGTTTTTTCTGCTTCTTATTTCATGGATCTCCCAAGCACCTTGGAGTTGTTTTTTTTTTTTAAGATTTTATTGGGGAATTGGGGGAGGGGAACAGCGTTGGGGAATCGGGGAAGGGGAAAAGATAAGTTGCTGTCTTTTTGTTCTTCAGTCTAGTTCCGGAGGATGTTGCTTCACTGTTGGTATCGTCATTGCGCTCTTCCCAGATGAGGCAGATCGGTCGCTGGCCTCTGGATGTCGCTCACCGCGGCTATTGGCAGCTCACGCTGGCTGCCAGCTGCTCACGCTGGCTGCGGGCCACTCACTGTAGCCTATGGCAGCCCACTGCAGCAGGGGCTGCAGTCTACACCGTCACTGGGCTCGCACAGCCCAGCTCCAAGTGGAGCTGTTGTTCACCATCTGAGCTGTAGAGGGTAGTGTCACTGGCCCTCATATGTGGGATCCGAACCGAGGCCCCTGGCATCCCAAAACCAGCTCTTAACCAATGCGCCACTCAGCCAGCTGAGCGCCTTGGATTTTAAACATCGCCAAGACTGGTCACACAGCCTCCAGTAATTGATTTGAGTAATTAAGAAATTACTTTTAGTTCCCAGTGAATTCTTTCAGTTCCTTTTCACCTCTGTCCCTCAATATCATTCAAATAAGTTTTTATTTGCTTAGGATAGTCACAGTGGCTTTTTTTTTCTATTGCAGGAAAACACCTTTACAAATCACCCTTATGACCAAAATAATAGTCTGAGGTTGTGTGTTATGTGTGCATGCACATTTGTCTGAGCTGTTCAGTTTGTTGTTACTATTTTTTGTTCCCCTCTATATTCTTCTTGTATGTGTTGTTTTAGATGCCTTGTTTTTCCTTTTTTTAATTTATTAGAGTAGCTGCAATGGCCCTCTGTCCTGAAAGCAGAATAACATCATTTTGAAAAGCATGTGGAGACTGTCTCCCTGGGTAAATGATGATAACACCGTCACATTATTTGAACATTTAACTACCTCTATTGAGTAGTTTTCCTCGTAGTTTTGATTCATTTTGAATCTAACTGACAAAGATCCCATTACTGGGTGTTCTTTCCATAATTTGTCAAAAAATATATAGCAGAGATGAGAGAGAATGAAGCTAATTTGTAATCTGGGAGACTTAACCTGGTTATGCTGATGAACTAACTAAAATCGGTCAAAAGTTTGAGAGCTTAAAGATTAAAAACCACCATCTCCTAGTTAAACGCTAATTCATTATATAAACAACATGATTTATAAGTGCAGTCATGTGGAAGGTCTATTTGTTTTTCTCACCAAAAGATGCTTTCAACGAAAAATTGCAGAAAATGGATTTTCTCCAACCAATGCGTTGTCTGCCCTGGTAGAAGCACTGAAGCAGTAGAATGAAGATACAATGTTCACACTAGCCAAGGCCATGGGCGTTTGTAGAGCATTCCAAAAATATTGGCACCCCTAGTAAGAGGTGTTTTCTAAATACACAAAGTTGTTAAGAGGGGAAGAGAAGATTACCAGCGAGCCCACAGAAGGGAATATAGGTGGGGAGTCATGAGTTCGGGGTTCTGGGTTTGCTCCCTTTTTTGAATCCCATAAGTAAGGGGAATGCTGAAATAGTCTGTACTATAGTGTCAGGACCACAGGCATGGAAGTTTAGGGTCAAAAAGCTAGTTTATTAATGCTTACCAAAAAAACAGGGTATCTTCTCTCTCCCTTCCTCTTTCTTTACCCCATTTTAAGATAGAAGGTTCTGTGGTCCAAACAAATTCCTATAATTTAATGGTCTTCCTTGGTTTATCAAACCCTCAACTGTGTATGATTTATGGACTGATGGCAATCCTACAACAGCCCTTAAATTTGACAATGACATTTCAGCTAAATCTCTATGATTTACTTTCTTTGAATAGCACTTTTTATTTTGCAAATCATTTCATGTCCACCATCATCTCCTCTAAGCCATATAATTCACCATTTTATGTTAAAGGCTAATGTTCTAGTCAGGACTCTTTCAGTTGTAATCGACAGAAACTTGTCTAAACTTCAAAAGTAAGAATGGAATTTATTGGACCACTTAGTTGAAAAGTCCAAGGGGCAAGGCTATCTTCTGGCATGACTCCATCTAGGGGCACAAAAATGCTCTCAAACCTTTATTTCCTCTATTGCTCAGCTCTGCTTTCCACTCTGTTGGCTTACTTTTCCAATATGTCTTCTCAGAAAGTGGCGATGTAACTCATGGAAGCTCAGACTCACATCCTCACAGTTTGCCACCTCCTATAGAAAGAGGATCCCCCTTTCCCAACAGCACTAAACAAAACCTCAGGATTTACCTGACCAGATCTACTTGGACCATGTATTTATGTCTGAACCGAATGCACTGGCCAGGAGGATGAAATGCTTGTTCATTCCTGAGGCTGGAGGTGGCGAGGTCAGCACTACAAAACAAATGGCAGCAAAATGAGAAAGGTGTATCCCCAAAGTGAAATCAGGGTGATTTTGCCAGAGGATAGAAGAAGAGTTATGGGGCCAGCAAAACCAATAGACATCCACCATACTCTTCCTAACCAATATCTTCTGTTAATAATAGATCCCACTGAGCCATTTTGTCAAGCCTGGCCCTTTCTATTGTGATTATCCTTCCTCTCTTGAAACCTTCTGGGAATGTTCATGTTCTAGTCTACGTTATTTAGTTGTATTAAACCGATATTCATTGTAATTTCTAATGCATTTCATGGCAAGGTTGTATGGTGCCAGGAATTAGGCACCAGAAAGTAAGGAGTTGAGGAATATTTGTTTCATTCACCTCTGTAAATTCGTTACTGTGCCCACTATCCCACTGCACCTAGCTATGCACCCAAATGGCTGCCCCCCGAGTTCCAATGTCTATGTCCAGGTTCAAATCTCTAGAAGTAACTACCTCAAGTCTGTAATATCCCAATGCTAAATTTTTTTGTAGGGAGACATGCACTGTCCGAGCTGGGGTCACATGACAACCTTTGGTTTAAACAGCTTCACCTGGAGGGCTAAAATAAGTCCATAGACTCCAGAGCCACACCTTCTTGGGTGAACATAACTAGCTTAAAGAGAGGATAGAAATGAGAAGAAAAATTTTGGCTTTTCTAATAACTAGCAAAAGCAAACATCTCCTTCTATCTAATGAAGTTCTATGTATCTAGGCTCTTTTCTCACCAAGGTGCTATTTGTAATCAAGGATGGACAGTTTTTCCCTCTGAGAGATTGCCTGCACTTGCCTGGACCCCCCAGTAAGTGGCAGTAATGCACCTCCCCCACTTCCTGCATTATAATGACCAAAAATAGCCTGGAGTATTGCACCTCACCCCCTCAGAGCACTAGAGCAATCCAAAATACCCTGCAATTGAGATTCTCTCCTATTCACCCCAACTCCAAATCCTTCCCCAAGTCCCTTCTTTCCTTATAATTAATTCCGACCACGAAATTTCTTAAAAAGGAGTCTCCCTGCTGTATCTACTTTCTCACATTCTTTTCAAATCTTGACCGTAAACATCTGCTTTCCAGTTGCATTCTTCTACTAAAACCATTTTATTTAGGGTTACAGATAGCTTCTGAATTGCCAAAATCCAATGAAAACTTTTCACCTTTATCTCCCACCATTATTCAGCTGCATCTGAAATGCTTAACTTCTAAATATCGGTGTCACGAATCTCCCAAATGTCAGATTTTTGCACCTGGGTCTCCTTCAACCAAGCAAGAAACTTGAAAGCCCTCTTTGCCTGATGGGTTGGCTCACCTCCTGCATCCAATAAGCAAAATGCCACGAATCACCTCTTTTCTCCATGGTCGTAATTTAGGAATTTATCTTTTTTTTCCCCCTAGAGGCTGATACTTTGTAGCTATAGACAGATGACTCAATGTCTTTATGCCTCAGCTTCCTCTCCTGTAAGATCAGGATGATAATAGTATCTACCACCATAGGGTTGAGGATTGGTGTAAAGATTAAATTGGTTACAATATATAAAGTACTTTGAACCTTGCCTGGCTTAGTGTAAATGCACAATAAATCTTCACTGTTATTGTTACAAACCCTTGCAATGGCACTAATCATATTATATTGTGTCTGTGAATTATTCTCCCCCCCTAGACTGTAAGAGATTTTACTTCATGCATCATTGCATTTTCAGGCTGGAGCACAGTGTCTGGCTTATAGTGGGCATGTAACAGAATGAATTAATTAATCCTTGCATCTTTTACAATGCCCAGCATGTGGTAGGTGCTCATGAAATAGTCACTGATTTGATTTCGATACAACTGAATTGGTCTGTAGAGAAAACAGAATAAGAAGTGCCATAATACCATAATATTAGGAAAGACATAATGAGTTTAAATTTTAAGGTGAGAGCAATTACCTTTGGGACTCCTCCTTATGGTTGAATCTAAACTGATGCACAATTCCACATTCTTAGCAAATTTAGAATTATAGTTTTCTCTATTTATTTGTTCCCCAGTTTCACTTTCCACATTCTATCAACTCTCTTTGTTTTTATTCTCACGATGTAGCTTAGATCACCAAAAGCCCAGATACCTGTTAACTTTATCAGTAAGCAATTGCTGGGTAACAAACAAACAAAATCTCAGTGGCATACAGCAAAAACCATTTATTTCTTGTGTCTGTGGGTCAGGTAGTTTAAGGCAGGCTTGCCTGCACAGCTCTGCTTTAAGTTGTAGGTCTGGCCTGACTCATATCCTCATTGAGACTTGGCTTCAGTTCTGTACCACATGCATTTATTTATCCTGCAGCCCAGACTGAAGGGGCAGCAGCTACCCAGTGGAGCTCATGTCTTGGCCTTAGCAGAGAAGCAAGCAGGAAAGTAGAAATCTGTGTCTTAAGGCCTGAGCCTGGAACTGACACATTGTCATTTCTACTCACATTACATTGTTCAAAGAAGACATGTGGCCAAGCCCAACATCAATGATGGGGAGGAAATAAATGTTGCCCACTCTAGAGAGTTTTACCCCACAGACACATGACAAAAGAGGTGAATATATAAATCTAATTAAGAGAAGATGAGAAGAATTGTGAAGAATGATTAAATATGCCACACCTCTATCCTGATTCTGGGCTTCATAACATCTTCCCTAGACAATCACATGTCCATTCTGCCACATGATTTGTGCCTCCCATTTGATTATGAACATTTTAGTTGCAGGTAATAGAATATGCAATTAAAATGACTTATATTATCTCATATAACAAGAGGTCTAGAGAAAGTGTTCTAGAATTGAGCTGTGAGAGCTCAGGCTTTTTTGTAGCTTTTTCTTTTTCATCATGTTAATCTTTTGTTTGTATGTGTGTTGCCTCATGGTGACAAGATTGCTGCAGTAGCTCCAAGCATCACATGATTGCACAGTGATGTTCAAAACAGGAAGAAAAATATAAAGTGTATCTTCATATGCCTCATTCACTTTATTAAAAAAATCTCTTGTAGCTTCCCAAGTCCCTTCCTCTTACCAGAACTATGTAATCGCTCAAAGCTGTAAGGGAAGCCGAATCTAATAGAGAACACTTTCAGATTCTGCCTTATGAGTAGTCTCCAAAAACAAGAAAGAAGTTAGCAGGGGAATAGGCTATGTATAAGAAATCAATGGTATCTGCACACTCTCAAATAATTTAACCTATCTGGCTTAACATTTAAGGCCCTTTATTACACAGTCTTTAGCTCCTTTTAAAGCTTACTATGTTAAGATTTCTCTAATAAGAAAGAGTAAATGCTTCTCTCAGCACCCCACATTCTTCCTATCATTCTTCCCATCACTGACATGTCTGTTTACCTCTTCTTCATCTTCCCAAAATGCCTCTTTGTCCCCACTCTTAACTCTCCAGTTTAAGTCTTATTCTTGAGGATTCAGTTATTTCAGAAGTGTTCCATGGGTGCTTAAGGCTGGTCTGAGACCTCTCCACATTCTGTCAGTGCATCTGTACTCCCTGGGTTACAGGATTTTTCATGATGAAATATTTCTACCTGCTTATTTATATGCTGCCCTAACTAGACAAGCTTTTACAGCATAGGGAATGGGTCTTGGTTATTACATTACCAATGTCTTTCCTAGCTCCTGATATAGAACAGACACTCAGGATTTTCTTTTGCAAATAGCTGAATGAATGAAAGAGCATATGCCATAGAATGCTTTCATCTCTATCTTTCCGTATCTACCTATCTAAAGCAAAAATAACTTTCTCCAGGTTTTAATATACACTTCATTCAGACATCTGTTTTTCTTGAATGACCCTCCTCTGACAAATCTCTCCTACGCCCCACCACATGCAAACCACATCTGTACTAAATGTCCCAAAGAAGACCTATAGGGCACCTTGCTTAGCATTTAGTACATTCTTTCCTATAGTGGTGGCTCACCTTTTTGGAACATGTTTTGATACTTGACCAAGTATTCAAAGCAAACACCCAAGATTATTTCCCACTTTTCTACACAATGTTGATGTGTTTTGAGCTTATCTTCTTTCCATCTCTTAGATGAAAAAATATACACATTTCCATACTGGAGTTCATTATTATTAGTGCTTTAGGCTTAATTGCTTCCCTCCCTGCTGGGTTGTCCCCAATTCAAGTCATCACTAAGACACAGATGAAAATCATGACTTCCTTGATGTCTCAACACACTCCATTTTGATTAATCCTTTGTAAAATGTATCATTTAGCATTCTGTTATGCCGCACTTTATATTTTTCTCCTCACTTCTGCTACAGATGTTTTTAAAAATTCATTGAGAACCTCATTGATGATTGGTGATGCTTTCTAGCCAATGATTCAATGAATGTTTATTCATTGAATCATTCTAGTATATGCCAAACATGTCTAGTTAGTGGGGATCCAGAAATATAAGAAATAGGTATAGTCCTTACTCTCCTGGATTTTGCATTCTAAGCAAGAGAAGCAAGTAACCAGTAAGCGCATCAGTCTAATATGTCAGGTGGACATAAGTGCTCTAAGGGAAGTAAGGCTGGGAAGTGACATGGAGAGTTCCTGTTAGCAATGGTTGCCTTTTTTTTTTTAAGGTGGGGAGGTTGGAAAGGCTCCAATAATGACATTTGATCAGAGACCTAGGACAATAGACTTGCATGCAAAGGAAATAGTAAGTGCAAAGTCCCATGACAGAAGTATGTTTGGTGTGGACAAGGATCAGCAATGTGGATGGAGTGGCTGCCCGCAAGCAATGACGGGGAGAGAGGAGGGAGGAAGCAAAGGAAATCAAGTAACTGGTGGAAAGTCAGGTCATGTGCGGCCTTGGAAGTGGTGACAGGGAATTGGAATTCATTCTGAACAAGATGGAAAGCCCTTGAAACTATTGAATATTTGTTTCATTATCAGTAATAAACATCTATGCCATTTTTAAAAGTCCTGTAAATGGGTCGTGGTGTTGGTTGCACAGCACTGTGTGTGAACTTAATGCCACTGAGCTGTACACATAAAAATGGTTAAAATGGTAAATTTTATGTTATTTATATGTTACCACAATTTTTAAAAAGACTGTGGGTGAGTCCTGTGGGCCAGAATCTGTGCAAAGCACTGGTGACTATAAGAACACACAGATGACGCAGGCACTCCAAATCTACTTTGAGAAAATATATTTCATGTATTATAAATGTAAATACACAATGCAAGGTAGCATAAATCACACTCCAAACAGGAGGTCTAGGCTAGAATTTCACTAAGTGTGTTCTCGGAAACATTAGTCTAGAGGGATGCCCTTTGTAATAAAAGGATCTTACTCAAACAAGTGTGGGAAATACTACATCCGGCAGCCCCTCAAGTGGTGATTCCCAGGGCACATTGGCATATCACAAGCTCTAAAATAAACACGCATGAAAGAAACCCGTTTAACTTTGTTTAACCTGATGTTGCTAAACCATTTTGATCACAGGCCCTTTTTCCCGTATCACCTATTACCATCCTCAGGAACTGGGATCCCAAAGAACCATGTTCTGGGAGACACAAAGCTGAGATGGGAAGGAGAGAGTTTGTGGGGAAAGTGCCATCTGAACAGAGCATTAAAGGAAAGGGGTCACTTTGATTAGAGGAGAGGAAGGGCATTTAAGGCAGGAGAAATATTAAGGAATTCACTTCAAAGTTAAGTCTCCTTACACTTAACCTTGTCAAATATCATTGAGCCACAGATTGAATCTTCTAAATATACTGACAAAATCAAAATTTTAATGATCATTGATAAATTTCTTGTAAAACACTCAAGATGTCAATTCACTAAGATTATTTTGTAGAAGTTTTCTTACTTCCCATCATTACTTTGTAGGCAACACAGTCAAGCTCAGAGAGACTAAAATTTACTCAGCCACCCCTGCCTAATCGAGGGTAGAGTGTTAGTTTTCTTTCTCTGGGGCCAGAGCCCTATTCCATAGAGGAGGCAGCTATGGTCTGTGTATGTCTGCAACAGACACTTTGGAATTAAAGCAAAAAATTGATTCCTATGCAAGATGCAGATTTCATCATGCAGTGGATATAGAAACAGAATCAAATTAAAGAACATGTATGATATGGGGGGGTGTGGGGGGGTGTATTGGGGGTGGGGGGTTTGTCACTTTGGGGGGTAAAATGTATAACTATTGCACTGTGTTGTACACCTGAAACTATTGGGGGTGGGGGGGTTGTCACTTTGAGGGGTAAAATGTATAACTATTGCACTGTGTTGTACACCTGAAACTAATTAAAAATAAAATAAAATTAAAAAACAAAAACAAAAAAAAAACAAAAAAAAAACAAAAAAAAAAAAAAAAAAAAAAAAAAAAAAAAAAAAAAAAAAAAAAAAGAACAACGCAAGCTTGGATTTTAATGGAGCTCATCTTTGTTTCTCTTGCAGATCAAATTTTTGGCTCTCATCTGCACACTGTGTGTGAACGTGAAAATTCCACTGTTCCGCGGTTCGTAAAGCAATGCATTGAAGCTGTCGAAAAAAGAGGTTGGTAACTGAATATGCAGCAATTTCCCCCCACTACTACACCCTCTACATAACCCATGCTGAAGTTTGCAGTGCCACTTGATTTGTCTGGGAAGCCAGGCAATTAAAACTTGACTTTTGTTAATCGGTTAAGAGGATCAAGTTTCTTATTAACTTCAGTTTGTTTTTACAATAGGGATATCAGTAATTCCCACTAATGTTCTTTTTTTTTTTTTAATATTTTGTCTGTCTGACATGTTGTTGATTCAATTGCAAACTTCTTGTTTTCAAGCCAGTGATAAAACATTCATAAAATATCAGCACTCACAGTGTTAGAACCCTCCTAACATTCATGCTGGTAGATGTGGTGCCAGAACAATTTTTGGTAAGCCCCCAACATTACCCAACTGAAGCAAATAGCATTTCTACATCCAAACAGTGATACTCCATCTCCCATGTGTTTCTGTTCAGTCAGAATACGGCTAACTGGTTTTCCTGGAACAATTAACAGATGCACCTCCAGTGTTAAGATGACCTTTGATCCTTATATTTCAACATTCTGTTTTTCATCTGAAATTGTTTCATCTTACTGAGAGGAACAAAACAAAACCCAATTGACTCATCATTTCTATGCTAGTCTATCTGTGAGATGTTTTTCCTTCAGACTATGACTTCATTCATTCAAGGTCATTTTCTCTGGAAGGTACATACAATAGATGCAGAATCTTAAAAAAAAATGTATTGTATAAAAATATGAAGCTTCATCACCATCTGTTACAAGTTTACAACATATTCCCAGGATCTAGGGGGATATATATCATGTAAAAGATAGACATGTTTTCACAAAAAGAATTGGTGAATCTATTCCCGGTTTCAGCTCCCAATCTCTTAAAACAATAGAACCAAGGCGGGGGAAAAAATCTTTATCAAGTTATCTGCTAGGGAAAAGCTATTTTAATTCTCTCAGTGTTACCTGGCTTTATTATAGAAGCATAATAAAAATGGTCTGCAATTTCCAACTCCTGGAAATTCATACTTTAATTATACTGTAAGGACAGCCTTGGGATCCTAGTATTCCCATATCAGTAGGGAATGGAGAATAACAAGAAGGGGACGAGCGGGTAGGGAAAGTGGATAAAGAGACGGGCTTCAGGGAAAAGCATATCAACACATCAGAGAGAAGAGCTGAGAGTTCAGAGAGAAAGCAGAAAACAGTAAAAGCAGAATGAACATGAAGAGAGGTGTAGGTGAGGAATGGAGTCAATTGGGGTGTAGAAAGAAATGTGTTTTACTGCATGTTGCAATCTCATTTAATTTTCTAAGTACATATTTGAGGAATAAATATTATTTAATAAGTAGTTCAAGCCAAAATGGATCACTGAAAATGTTACAATGTTATTATTGCCAATAGCTAAATTATCATTTTCAGGAAATCTTCATTCATTTGCACTCAGCACTGATGGTGTAAGCACTGTTATATTAGAGCAGAAATCCAAATAGGACTTTGGGGGAAGCTGTACATAATAAGATACGTGCACATATAAAAAAGGGCTCTGTACCTCTCTCTCTATTCATTACATACCCTAGGCACAATGAAAATTTTGCCAGATACAGCCTTGTGGTATTCAGATACCATAACATCGGAGAGTAGAAAATGTCTATAAATAGAAACTGTATCTTTTGTTCATGGCATTTTGTTGGAGATTTTGAATAAAATAAGACAGTGTTTTCGCTGACAGGAGCAATCTTATCTGGCACTATATTTCATTGTCCCAGTGTTTACTCTTAAATTGAATTTGTAGATCCAGTACTAAACAGGTGCTAATCACGCATATGATTATTAAAATAATTCCCAAGCATTTTAATGAAACTCAAAGACCACAGTTCCACATAGAAACTGATCTTCGAAGCACTTTGGCAGTGTCAGATTAAAAGAACTCCATGGAAATTTTCAAAAAAAAACAAAACTCAGACACCAGATAAACCTCTCACATCACTGAAAGATTTACAAGTTTTTACTTCTGATTATATTTTTCTATAATCATTCTGTTGGATTAATATTCTTACATTTATATGCCAATTCTATTTACTCAAAATGCTGTTTTTACTAAATTCTGGCATAAAGCACCTCAGGACAGAAATAATTTATGTGAATTTAAGTCCAATGTTTATGCAGGCTTCTGATGACATTTTATGCTGGGGTTGGTATTAGGAAGTAGCACAGAAAGGTGCCAAGTCTCTCGGCACGACTGGGACCCAGCATATCTACAGCCCTCTTTCTAATGGCCAGCTCCTCTTCCAGCCAAGATACTCCACTGCAGAGTCATGGGAAATGCTTCTGGACCAGTTATGAGAAAGGCACATTTAATGAAAACTGTGTGTTTACTCTCACAGTCTTAGGGAAATGGCCTCGATACTCACTACAGCAGCACATCGACTGTTAGAAAAAAATATTTGTTTCCTCTTCTCTTTTTGTCTTAAGAGTATTTCCCTGCCTTAAAAAAAAAGTCACCTAGAAACTGTAGCTGTAATTTTTTTAGTGCTTCTTAAGTGCTTAATTTCAAATAAAACAATATCAGCAAGGCAGATCTCACCATTTATTCATTCACTCATCCACTCATCCACTCATTCATTCATTCATTCATTCATTCAGTTATTTACTTGCACTTGGCAGAACAAAACTGTTTCTGCTCCTATAGTCTCACCAGGGAAATTCTACCCAGTGCTTGGCACAAGATGTATTCTTTATTCATCCCTGGTCAGATAGTATTACATTTAAAATTTTGCATCTCCTGGACATGCCTAGAAGAAAATCTATTAGTGAGCCAAATGTAAACCAATTTAGCGAATAACTTGTTTAGTATGTTTCCTTATCTTGATTTGGTTTTCTTCATTCCTCTAAACCACCAGAGCATTCTCTTGCTCACCAACTGTTATAACTGGATAAAAGTCACTTTTGTGGTTTCTGACATTGCCTGCTAAGCCTAGAAAATATACACAAAACTTGGAGGACAATCTGTAAAGTAGTGTATTAGTCTTTTTTTAAATATTTTTTTCTTTAGTCACAGTTGACATACAGTATTACATTAGTTTCAGGTGTACTGCACAGTGATCAGACATCCATATAACTTATGAATTGATCACCCAGATAATCTAGTACCCATGACTACCCTGTACCTACCAATTCATACTTCTCAATTCTTAAACCTCTTCCCATCAAGCAACCACCAAAATGTTCTCTGTAACTATAAGTCCGTTTCTGTTTTGTTTGTTCATTTACTCTGTTCTTTAGATTCCCCATATAAGTGAAATCATATAGCATTGGTCTTTCTCTGTCTTTCTTACTCCACTCGGCACAATACCCTCTAGGTCCATCCATGTTGTTGCAGATGGCAGGATTTCTTTTCTTTTTTTTTTTTTTTTGAGGGCAGTGTCACTGGCCCTCACATGTGGGACCGAACCGGGGCCGCTGGCTTCCTAAACCAGCGCTTAACCACCGCGCCACTCAGCCGGCCCTAGGATTTCTTTTTTTAATGGTTGAGTAATATTCCACTGTATGTATGTACCATATCTTCTTTATCCATTCATCCATTGATAGACGGCCAGGTTGCTTCCATATCTTGGCTATTATAAACAATGCTGCAACGAAAATATGGATGCACAGGTCCCTTCAAAGTCATGTTTTGGGTTTCTTTGGATAAATACACAAAAGTGGGATTATTAGGTTTTTCTTTGTCTTTTGTTCTAGCCTTTGTTGTCAAGTCTATTATGTCTGGTATAAGTATTAACACCCCAGTTTTTTGTTTGTTCCATTTCAATAAAATATCTTTTTCCATTCCTTTACTTTCAGTCTGTGTGTGTCTTTCAAGTGAATCTTTTGTAGGCAGCATATGTAAATGTTTTTTGTTTTCTTATTCATTCAGCCACCTTGTGTCAGGGAGTCCCACATGCCTTTTGGGTATGTCATCTTTGGAGGTGGCCTGATGGTGCTCCAGCAAGATCTGAAACTGGCCGCTAAATGTGTGGGCCCCAGGGCATCCTGGGAGGGACCCTGCCACAGGCTAAGTTCAGCCTAAGCCTTTGCCCTGCCTGGGGCCACCTGGCATGAGCCACAAAGCGATCCATAGATGTCTTCCACTGGCACTGGGGTTGGGGGTGCCTGGGAGAGGCCAAGCCATGAACCAAGGCCAGCTGCCACTGGTGCTGTGCTTGGGGCTTCTTAGCAAGAGATACAGTGGGCATGCTAAGGCCAGATGCTGCTTGTTTGGAATTTGAGTACCTTTCCGAGATTTTAGGAAAGTCTGTAGCATGAATCAAAACAGGCCATTTGTATGGAAAAGTCATTGGAAGCAGCTTGGGTGGTCCCACAAGTTGGGTAGGATAGGGGCTCAGAAACTGGAAACAGTGGCTTCCATTAGCTCCTCTGTTTGGGAGAAAGTTGCCCCTCCAGCCCTCTCCCTGCAGCCAGACCACTCAGTTCCTTCCCATATGTACCTGGCATGCCTCAAGCTGCTGCCCCAGGACTGAAACTCAGAGTGAATGAGTTTTCCAGGAAGTAAGTCCATGCACAGGCCCTTTAAGAGGAATACCTAGGACTCCAGCCACAATCTCCACTGGTTTTCACAGCCAGAAGATGTGGGAACTTCTGTGCCCAACACTGGAACCCTGGACTGGGAACTCTGGTATGGAGCTGAGATCCCTTGCTCCTCAGTGGGTAGCTGTGCAGCCAAGATATCCGTCGTGATTTTTAATGATCACACACAAGTGTGGGATCAGCTCACTCCATGTCTCCTCCCCCTCCTACCATTCTTCATGTGGCTTCTTCTGTATGTCCATAGTTTTAGGGCTTCAGTTCAGCTAGATTTCAGGTGATTCTCAATGGTGGTTGTTTTGTAGTTTAACTGTAATTTTCATGTGGTCCTGGGAGGAAGCAAGCAGAGCGTTTACCTACTCCGCCATCTTATCTGGGTCCTCAGGAATATGTTAGTCTTTAAAGCTCTTCCAAGTGTTTAATTCTCCCTTGGCTTGCCTTAACAGTTGCAGAAATGGTATATGAGGTATTGTAAGTCACCAATGAAAAACTCAATTTATGTTTCTTCTTCTAAAGCGATGTCTGTGAAAATATCAAATCAGCTGATGATCAATACATATGGTAAACTAACGAAAAGCATGAGGTCGTCTGGCTTTTACTTTTGAGGTTTAGAGAAACAAGCATGTAGAGGAATCACTGTGACATACAGGATGTGTGCAGATCTAAATAGTGAGAAATCCATTTTTCATCGTTTTATAAACTACTTTATGTAGTTTATGATGACCTCAAAACTATATAGAAATTACTTACTTAAAAATAGGGTCTCTTGTATCTCTTAGAGACAAGGGCCTAGGAGATATGAATTTAAAAAGCATATAGCCTAAACTGGTGTAATTAGAATTAAGACTTCAATCCATAGTTATTTTTATCAAAGCATATAACTGACTACTCTTTGTGAAAGCCCATTATTTGGAAACAGCAATGCACATTCTATTTATTAATATTGGTTAAATGAAGTAATAGCCACTGTTTGTTGCATTTGTGCAACAAGTAACTTTTTAGCACCTTCTATGTGTCATTCTCTGTACTACCAGCTGAGAATATGGAAAAGATATATATTAAACACACACACACACACACACACACACACACACACAGCACAAACTGTGTTAAGTGCTATGAAAGAAAAGAAGAGGTACTCAAAGAGAGAATAACCAATACAATTAAAAAAAAGTAAGGGAAGTTTGCTTAAAAATGACATAATAGGGAATGAGGAAAATGGGGAGATGTTGGTCAAACAGTATAAAGTAGCCATTATGTGGTGTGAATAAGCCTAGGATCTAATGTACAACATGATGACTCTAGTGACTAATGTGTTGAGTACTGGAAATATACTAAGAGAGTAGATTACAGGTGCTCTCATGACACACAATAATATGGTAGCTATGTGAAAAGATGATGTGTTAATTACCTTAACTGTAGTAATCATATCAGATCATCATGTTGTACCCTTTAAATATACACTATTTAAAAATCTTTTAAAGGACATACAAAATACTGAATAATAAACACATGCTTGTCTGTCTTTTACCTCCTGGTAAGACCAGGATAAGTTTAATTTGGCCTGTTTTTCAGACTATTTTCATGACACATTATGGCAATGCCATATAAGGAGTCACATGGTGTGAGATACCCGAAAGGATATCCCTTAAATGGTAAACCAATCCTTTTTCTACCCAACAATATCGGCTGTTGCAGAAGGTTTCTTTTATATAATAATGGCGTTAACTAAATGAATGAACATATTTCTACCCTGAATATGTTTTTATGCATCCAGTATATTTTTGTGAGGGAATAGGATTGGTTTAATAAACAAAATCATTCAATTTCATTTGGATTGGCACTCATCCTTTTAAATATGGGTTAACAACTCATTCATCCTCCATGATTCTCAATTCTGGTTAATATGCCTCCCAAACTATTTAATAACATTAAAATGATACCTAGAGATCTTAACAGTTCTGAACTGTATATTTTAGAATGGTTAAGATAGTATATTTTTATGTTTTTTTAATCACAATTACAAATAAATGATACCAAGTTTTTCAAATTTGATGAGTCCAGCTATAAGCTACTTTGCCTAATGCCTCAGCAGATGCTAATCAACAATTTTGCCCTCTTTCTTTTTTCTGGAACACAAAATACTATGACAAGAACGATATACAAACTTACATATTTGACTTGGTGCCTAAAAGCCACCCTGGGATCCATAGTCTTGCTTAAAGATTTAAGAAAGACCTTTAGTCTATTTCTGAGAAGGTCCTTAGCCTCGAAAACTTTATCTCTCAACTTGACTTCTTAGCAGCTGTTATATTTTTTTGCTGTCGTTTGTTTGACAGGATCCAGTTATAGGTTCCGATGTCTGTTTAAAGAAACAAGGAGGTTGTTGGCTTTAAAATTCCCTCATTGCTTGTGTGATCAGCATTTTCCCAGGCTTTTCTACATAGTTTGCCAAGCAAAGGGACTGACCTTTTGTAGCAAACACTTTTTCATTTCAAAATGCTCACTTTGATTTTTGTCCCATTTTATGCTCATTCCAAACTGTTTACAACCCACTAAAAATGACTGTGAATTATATGTTTGTGTAATGGATTCCTTTTGTGGTCAGAGTGGAATGTTTACTTTGAACAATTAGTTATCTTTGGGTAGACTATAGCAACTTGGAAAAAGAATGGCTAAAATTATTATTATACCTTAACTGTTTCTTTTTTGGTAGTTCTTCTGCTGTTACATGAAGTTTGAGAGAATGTCATGTTATCCAGCCCATGACATTATAAATTAAATCTGTTTCTCTGTGTGAATATTTATTTGGAAATATTTGTTAATATTGTATGAAGACACAGTTATATACCTACTCAGGAATATACTTATCTAACTCATAAAAATTCAAAATATGGCATCTACATAAATACATAGATATATACTATCTATGTGTGTGTGTGTGTGTGTGTTGCATTTATATAATAGGGATGCATGCATTATTGCATGTATGCGTGCACATATATGCATTATTACATAAATAACAGGCATGGTTATAGTATAGCTATTATGCCAAAAGATAGCAACCATTATACTTGTTAATATAATTTTTTTCATACTCAAGTCAGTACACCAGTCTGCCTCTTGAGATCCTATGAAGTGTGCACTTGCAACAGTTAAATTGACGTGGTCTTTTCCCATTGCCTGAGAATCCAGGCTCCTGAAGTGAGGATTGTATTGCCTTCACTAGACAAGCTCTACTCTCAGTTCTGCTAATTTTGTACTGTTCATTCTTTCCCACTTTGGGATAATCTATTATAGTTGGATCCAGGCACGCACTAAAGGCTGATACTTCCATGAAGAATGTGCAATTTGTACTGTTTAGTTTGTGACGAGATTCTTGAAAACTTTTATGATTCTATCTTGTTCCAGAGAGACTTCTGCTTGCTAGTTTTATAAGCAGTGGGGGTAGGGGTGGGTGGGGAGGGAGTCACAAAAACAAAACAAACTGATAAAAATTACGTGCTCAAAAAAGAAAAAGGAAAAAAATCAGGAGTTCAAGATAAGCACTTTTTCTTTTTCCCCAGAGAATACTTGTGGACTGAACAAAAATGTTTCTGAGGGTGTTGACCTATGTGTTGCTATTTTTCTTTTTAAGTGTTTGCTTTTCATGCCTAAAGTTAGGCATCTGCGTGCATTTACAATAGAGATGATCCTCAAAAAAGCTCCATGAAAGATTGCAGCGAATTTTCCTGAGTTTTTATTTCTGAGTTAAAATTAAGTCCCGTTTAGTGTTTTAGTGTTTTGTGTTTTGCTTAGTTTGGTTTGGTTTTCATGCTAGCCCAACAACAGCACCTTCCTGACAGCAATAGTGTTGTGCTGGGTCCAAGTTAGAATTGGCTCTTTGGGGTAGTCCTGCTGGGGCCTCTGTGTCTGTAAGAAAGCCACATTCAAGGCTAGAGGGGAAGACAAAATCAAAAAAGAGTAAACAGGAAACAGCCAGCAAGAATATAAAAGAGAAACTGGAAAAAGACAACAAAAAGAAATCAGAGATGACAAGGTGGAGAGAGAGAAAAAAGCTGTGTTTTGCAATTAAGAAAACAAATGGAGATAAAAGGGCACTCTTGTGAGGTCTGTAATGAAGAGGAGACAGACTACTTACTGAGCCAGTTACCGCCTCTGCCATAGTTACCTGATACCTGCTTCTCTGTTCCAGAAAAATTTACTCTTGTTCAAGAAAATGCTTGTAAGTTACCAAGCTTACATTGAATGTTCACAAATTCTGTGTATAGATGTGGTTAGTAATTAAGTCACTGTACTTATTTGTGGCATTTAGTAGAATTGATCTACATCTAGCAATACACAACAGTCTTATTATCAAAAGGAGAGCTTGCACATTACAGCAGTTAATGTAGGAATGAATGTGCAGTTCAACAGCCGGAAAGGCTATCTAACGTATGCAGCAGTGTGTCTCTGGTCAAATCAGGCGGCAGATATTCCCACACTTTCCAGTCCAAAATGCATACAAATAAATAATGTCTCTTCCCAGATAAATCCTGAGTCTAATTTCCAACATCCATCCCCACTCCCACCCCCATTCTGAAGTTTAGGTTCTTTACATACTTTTCTCTTGGAGTCAGTTGGAAAGAAATGGAGCCAAAACTAATACCCTAGGCACATAGCCTCTTATTGTGGATAGAGGATTTAAATAATGCAACACCTCAACATGTCGAGATGCAGTACTCTAAAATATGCTATTGTGGTGTCATGGACATGATGGGAGTTCTGGGTCTGGGAGTGTCTTTGTTATAAGCCCCTATATTCAGAAGTAAACTGTAAAAACAATCGTGGCTAAAAGCAGGGTATTTTAGCCTGGAAGCAAATGTATACATTTTTTTTGTTTTTTAAATCACATGTATTTGGAAAACTTTTAGGTTTTAAAAAACAGGAGCAAAAATGAGAATAATAATAGTATTAAGTCAGTCAAAATTTTAGATATTTGTTCCAAAATGGATTTGTAGTTTTTAAATATATTTTTTATTCATATTGCATAATGTGAACCAATTCATTAAAAGAAAATAAATTATAAAAACTTTCATAAGAGTGTCACTTCATTTTGTGAAATAATGTGGTTTATTGGTTAAACAGAATTTATACATTCTGTTTTTCATAGACATTTCCCTAGAGCTTAAAAATTATGAAAATTAAGAAATTTTAAAATAATACAGGAAGCTATGGATGAAACAAAATATTATACCCTTTTGTGGGTTTCCTAATTAATAATGTTCCCTTTTAAAATGTTTGGGGAAAAAATGCCTTATGCCTTTTCCAAGGAATATTCACACTTTCAAATGAAGCGTGTTCAACTTAAGCATTAATCATTAATCTACATACATGTATAGTAAAAAGACATGCAGATTCCAGAAGTAGTTGTATTGCTCTATATGATTGAACATGGCACATTTTCCTCAATTGGATATTTTAGAGTAATTTACTCATTTCTTTAAAAGATTCCTGTCTTGGGGATTCTTCTAAATTCTGTGAGTATTTATCTTACAATTTAACAGGCTGTGCAGTTAGAAATGTTTTTCTTGGGGTTAAAATAATATTTTCTTGCTAGTTATATCCCTTTTTGCCAAATTTTATACTTCGCCAGCCACTTCCTATTTTCAGTTCAGAAAACAAACAAACAAACAAACAAACAAACAAACAAACAAAACCCAATCAAACAAAAATATCAAAAGCAGGACATTTTTAAGAAGAAAAATTAACTGTGTAAAACCAGAATACCTCTGAAATGACACTGATGGAAGAGTTCAGGAAGCTACAGTAGACTGTACACCCAGAATGTAAAATCATACTCATTTTAAGAAAATATGAATGTCCTAAGATTTGGGATGAAAGCACAACTTATAGAAGAAAAATACTTAAAATATCATCTTCAGTGCATTGTGCACTCTTTCATTTAGGGAACATGGATTTATTTTTATCTCTTAATATAGTGTCTGGCACATAACTGACTTGCAATAAATGATAAATAAATGGATAAATTATATTAAACATTGCTTAAATCTTCATTGGAAAGTTGCATACCATTGTTACATCTGCACATGGTTGAAACTAAAAAGATCAATGAGAACGGTTGTTCATTGAAGGCTGATGCAAGATGTACAGAGAATAACGTGGTTTGCAAATTTGCTCTTTAAAAATTTAAACCATTTCTGATGACAGTATATTATATTGTTGTAAATGATATCATTCTTTTCCATCTGTGTCCAGCTATGCTAAACATTTCTAGTTATGTTTCCTTATAGATTGTATGCTCATCAATTTTTGGATATTATATTTAAGTTCACCATCAAACCTCTGAAAAAATATCTATTCTCTGTTTATTTTCATCAGAAGAAGTCATATCCTATTAAGGCATTGTTTCAATACCAGTAGCCTGCTGTTTTTGATCAAGTAATTGAATGGCAACTGTGATTTGTAAGCGACATGCCTGAGAATGGTCAGACGTAGGTTCAGGTCCCATAACCACACAAAAAGTTGAGTACCATATCTTTAAATCAGATTTTGAATACCATGTTAGTTTACGTCCGTGTGAACATCTCACCTCCTTGATTCAGTGTTATTTTTCTATGAAAATCTCAGGAAATTTTTATTTTAATGATAATTTTTTAGTTGAAAGAGTCTGTCAAAGAATTTCAAATAAGAAATATGTAGTCAATTGCATAGACCTATCAATTTGAAGCTAATGAGAACAGGATATTAATATTCTACCTTCCGGCCTGATTTTTGCTATTGGATATTGATTTCATTTTTCTCCAAATTTATTGCACAGCAGAAAAAAGTTAAGCTCTGCTGATGCTACCAAAAGCTCTATTACAACTGAATACGCTAGTGTCACTAAAATGGACTATTATCTTTCTTGTTTGAAAAATGATGTTCTTCTTACTATGTTGTGCACTTTTAACAGTTTGGGCTGACTTAACTCTTTAGTCTCCCTGCAGTGCAGTGGAGTTCCTAACAGACGATATTGTAATCACAGTAGTAATTTTTCTTTAATTTTGTCCTGAAGGCAGGCAGTTGGCATGTATTTCAAATTGCATAGCATAATATCGAAGTCTGTGTGCTTGGCCTAAAGTTTGACAGAATAAGAAATTTGCATTTCCTCTGGATTTAACTCTTGACTCTGATATTCCGTGCTGCTCATTCTCGCAGTGTAAGCTCAATCATATCTCCAGCTTCAGTGTTTCTTCCAGCGATGTCAAAGCTCCTAGATGAGATGAGCCTTCAAGCTCTTTCTTATAGTCAGACCTGAGGTCTAGGAACAACCCTTCTTGAATGTTCCTCTGGCATCACAAATCCAACTTTTACAAACTGAACTTATCACTTTCTCCAACACAACTGTTCTTCCTCCTTTATTCTTTACTCAGTCAATGGCATCATGACCTGTTTTTCCCGCTGCCCTAAAAAGAATTATGTTGGACATCTTAGATTCTTTTCTTGCATTGCACACTCTATCATTCACCAAGTCTAATCATCTTTAATTTCTTACTATCTCTTAAATTTGATTCCTCCTTTCACCTCCATAATCTTAATTGTGCTCCCATAATTTCTTTTGAAATAAACCTCCTAATTGATAGCACTGCCTTGGTTCTCATTTCTGCCCAGGCTACCCTTCTTAATGCTGCTAAATTATATCTCTTAAATACAAATAGGATTGTGTTATACCTTCTTAGGACCCTACAATGGTTCAAATTCCACACTAATTTTCCTATTAAAAAGGCTAAATATATGATCTCTGTCTAGTGTCCAGCTTCATATCCTCATAAGTTGCTTCCTGTGATCCAATAATACCAACTACATGGAGTTCTCCAAAGGCTGACATTCCTTCCATGTGCTAATCCCTCTCAAAGTTCTCTCCCTATCTATCTACCTGCCAAATTCATACTCATCCTCTTATGCATAGAGGAACTTCTCCAAGGAATATTCTCTAACTGATATCCTCAACCACCTTTCCACAGTTTCTTGAATAATTATTAGGCTGTCCCTCCACAGTGTTCCAAGAACAGCTTTGTGATTTCTTATACAGCCCTTATTACATAGGACTATAATGGCTGGTCTCATGATCTGTTTCTCCATCTAGAATGTGAGTCGTTGTAGGGAATGTGTCCAATCTCTCTGTGCCTCCTCTGTGCTTAGCACATCCATGCTGGCATATGTTTGGGGCTCAATTCATGAAAAATAGTATGAATAGATGGATGTTATCCAAGATTTTGTTTTTATCCATCCATCTATGAATCCATCCTTAGAGAATCAAATCCTATATACTGAAGATACATTGAACTGCTAAAAGAGATAGTGATTACACAGCTCTTTAAACATAATTTGAAGTCACATTATCCAAAAGGTAGAGGAACTACCTTAAAAGTGAAAGTAAGGTGAGGTGGGGGCCGTGTTGCAGTATGGTTTGATATGTATCTATATCTATATGAATACCACATTACCAATAGTCTATAATAATATAAGACAGGACAAAAAAAGAGCAATGACTGGTGTTCAGTACAGGTTTCAGACAAAACATACTTCCTCACCCTTAATAGAGAGAAAACAGTTCTCTCAACAAATAGTGTTAAATCGTTTCATAAACCTGAGAGACTCAATTAACTAAAGCCAAATTTGATGTTTCGAGATCTACCAGTGTCATAAGAGTAGGACTATCATCTTTCTAGTTCAAAACGTTAATTCGTTTTATATAGAAACCTCCAAGCATAGTGCCTACTTCCCTGTAAGTTTGTGTATAATTTTTCCCATTTTCACCGCCTACGTCTCTCTCACCATCACCACTTTCCAGGCTTCTACTATCCCCTGAATAGCCCATGTTTCTGATTATCTTTTCCCAAATGTATTAGCTTGCATTATTTAAGGCTGAATCTCATTTTATTATTTCCTGCTCGTATTTCTAAGCTCCTTAAGTCCATTTGTATGATTCTTTTGTCTTCACAGATGTCCACAGTTCCTCTCAATTTAGTATCATCAGCAAATTTAATTAATGCTCTGTTTACCTCTCCTTCTAATGAAACCAGTCCCTTGCTTCATTTCATCATACAAAGTAAAAATGTATTGGCAGTAAAACAGTCCAAAGAAATGTTCCCTCATTGTAGGAGGGGAAGTTAAGGATACAGCAAAGAACCATGTGGAGAGGAGTGGACAGGGCAGCGGGGTGGCGAGCTAGTTTGCTATTGCCCTAAAGCAAAACCTTTTTCACAGCAACTAGACTTGAGCAGATTGCCTGGGTTGATGCTGGTGTGTGTGTGTGTGTGTGTGTGTGTGTGTGTGTGTATGCGTCCACACATACATGTGTTCTGTAAGATAGCTATATTACCCTGAGGACTTTTTACTTAAGATCTATTTATTGATATAAGAAAAGCATATTTAAATCTATAAATACAAGTACAAATGTAAGGTAATAAAATTCAATCTATGGCATAACTACAAACTAGATATGGATGCACACATCTGTATATATACCAGTTCACAATCATTTTCAGTGAGCTTTTTCTAATACTCACTATTGTCTAAATTTTTATCTCAGTCCTTAACTTGATAAATATTTTAAATCCTAAATACTCTTTGGGTTTAAATAAAATTCCTTATAAAAAGTAAATTTGTAGATTATGGTAAGAAAACAATTTTTAGATGTATCAAATGACAAATGTCTGTAAAAAAACAATATTTTAACTTCTAGAATTAATAGGCTGGAAAACTGAGCTTGATTAATGGAAGACATTTTGCTTGTTTAGATAGGCAATTTTATACTAAAAAATTACACCGTTAGTCTTTGAAGTTATAAATATATGGGGTGAATTATGTAAAAAAAACAAAGATGATATTTATTAAGTACCCACTGTGTGCCACAGATAATGCTGGTGCTTTCTAACATGAGTCAATACTATATATTTAAAGCGTACGTTAATCACTATCTAATACTGCATAGACTGTATCTCTAACTCCAGTAAAATCTTGTAAACATTTACCATGTTGCATACGAAGAGTCATTCTTTGGAATGTAAATGGATTAGTACAAATCCACTGATTCCATAGGAAAAAAATACTTTCAAGTTTATGTTTTGATTAGGACAGACAGATGGCAGGCCAATATCTGTATTGTTAGATACAGAAGACAATGCGTGTTCACTGTGTTGAAATGAAGGCTGATATATACTTTACATATAGTACAAAGTCACCAGAGATGGCATTACAGTGGATGGTGTTAACAAAATAGTGACTGGGAATATTGTTAAGTAGTCACAGCCTTGTATTGTTTTTCTAGTGAGAAAAATCTGATGCATAATGCATTCTTATGCGGGAATTTTCTCAGATGCCAAGACTTTACATGCATAACTTCTACAAGCTTTAATGGGAATTTCTTGCCAGCACCTGTTACAGTATAGAGTTCTTACTTTTCACACATAATCCAAGACTGGCTTGGAACATTGAATTGGAAAAAGTAATATGGTGAAAACTTCTTGTAATGTTTCCTCATGTGTATTGTTCATCTTTTAATCTTTGGTTTGATATATGTATGTCCGTGTTTTCTACTCAAATTATTTTCCCACCGGGACGGTTTTTTTTCACAAGCTTTTTATAGATAGGAGCAGATAATACTTTTTTTATTATTAGACCTACTAGAGGAAAAGATGCATAAGGGGGAAAGTTATTAGGCTAGAAACTGAATTAGTGCTAGAAACCAACTCTTATTAACTGAAAATAGTTCTAGATTATAGAACCTTGAAGCACCAACAGAAACCATTAGCGAACCATGTACAAAAAGCTATAGCCAGTGACTCTAATACAAGGATCCCAGGTCAAACTAATGTAGTTTGGCCATATTCCCCATATGTTTACAGACTAAAATATAGGAAATTTTAATATTAAAAACAATATTGCATTTAACCCCATGGATAAATCAGCTGGGGAATGTTTTGTGTAGAGGAGAAAGAGTTAAAACAATCCGTAAAATTCCATATTTTTAATTAACTCCCACAAATTCTCATTAGCAAAACAAAACCAAAATCAAAAAGGTTATAGTGCCTCTGTTTAACTAAAAGTTTTGGAGATTTCACAGGAATACTATTTTATAGCCCCTACCTCCCTTTTAAAGGTGTTCGAAGTCTACTCTTGTCTGCCTTTTCTAATGTACATGGCACCTAAAAATGAAAACAGACCACCATACTCAGTCCTGGACCACTTGTTGCCACTGTCACATTTGACAGGATGATTGTGCAGGGGAATGCTCTTCCCTTGCTGAACTTTGTCAACTAGTAAATTTTTCATTCTGTATTTATCACAGGATTTTATAACTAATGTTGGCAGGTAACAGCATTAACGTTGAAGGAGTTGAAATCCTGAAACCATAAGAAGACAGTTCCAAATCTGTTAGTGAAATTTCTCATAGGGTCTGAACAAGTACAATTCCAAGACAGGTTATGACATATTTGGGGTACCCATTTACCCGCTTCCTTCTTTTTGTTTGCTAGATGGATGCTTTTGTACATAATGTCCCCTTGAGCACCATGTATGACCTTCAATGCTTTCCCCTGGCAAACCTGCCTCAGGAGTATCATGTATACTTTGAATTGAAGTTCAGACACCCTTATAACTCTTCTGAGCATTAACTTGAGTACAGTTTTTTTAAAATGTATCAATAATTTATCATTAATTGCCTTTGTCTCCTGTAGAATATTTTCAAGCACCATGGGAGAAAGGGCTTTGTTTTGTTTTATTTTGTTTGATAAAGCAAAGTGTAGAAAGGGGAGTCACACTGACATCTCTAAAAGCAAACTGTGTTCCCCAGCGTAATACCATCCTCTTCTCTAGGGGTTTTACTTGTAGCACACTTTGCTCTCAACTTGGACAAAGTAAGGTTATTATTTTCTTTTGATATTCCAGCCAACCAATTAATAGAAATGCATTTGTTTCTAGGTATAGTCTTTGCTAAGTTAATAGTCTTAGTTAAGGTATATTTGAAAACTTGAAAGCAGGTTGGGAATCTAGGACCTCGTTAGTCGACCATCATTCAGGTCCCTGTGTCTCCAGCTAAGGCTGATAAGCCTTAAGCTGAGCTACTGGGAAGACTTAAGGCCACAAGAGAGATGAGAGGTGTCAGATGGAGCCAGTTGTCTATGCATAGGCAGCTCCACAGGCAGGTAAGGAAGAATAGCTCAATGGGAAAAGTCCCCAAGACTGTTTTCTGCAGTCCTTAACCAGAGAGGAGACAGGCCTGGTTTTCAGAGATCTCATGATTCTAAGGAAGAAAGATGTCTCTCTTCATAGTGTTTCAGTCTGTAGAGTAAAGCTCTATAAGGATTTACGTAAGTTCAGATCTTGAACCTCAGTTTAGAGTATTAACTTGCCTAAAAGAAAAATCATTGCATAAGCTATTTCTGAAGAAAGGTAGAATATTTATTGCACTTTCTTTTTTTTCTTTTTTTTTTTTTTGAGGGCAGTGTCACCGGCCCTCATATGTGGGACCCGAAACGGGGCCACTGGCTTCCCAAAACCAGCGCTTAACCACTGCGCCACTCAGCCGGCCCTATTACACTTTCTATATGATGGAAATTATTGTGATGATACGAATAATCATGTTTAAGGATAAATTGTGTTTAGTCAAATTGAACAATGTGCCTTTTTTACTCTAAATGTTTTACTCTAAATTTTTAATTTCCCTTTATCTTGGTGTACCTGAAAACAATATGAAATCCAAGGGGAGTGAATATTTGGATAATAGCAACTACCTTTTTGGATTAGCTTAAAACCAATATGGTACCCCCACTTCCTCTTTTTTTCCTCTCCCATTATTTATTATACTTGATCTCTTATCCTCCATCTCTTCTTCCCCCACATCCTACACAAGTGAAGTCTTATTGTATTTACCTTCCTTTTACCTAAAGTCTGCTCTCAGAACAGGATCTAATAGATTAATCCATAAAATATACATTATTAGTGAGGTTTGATGTGGAGGACCCCCATGGGATTTAAAGACAAAGGAATAAAATTATAATTGGGGAATTTTAGACATAAGCAAAACCGTGTTAAAGGAATATTTTAAGACAGGATTATCTTCCCAAAACTTCTGAAAAAAAAAATACCATAAATATAGCCTCTATAATTAATGTTGAGACTAACCTTGGAGACTGATGTCATAAAGTCCATGTCTTCAAATTGATAGTCTTTCATTTCTCTCTTCTATAGCACTTCAACTAGAGTGACTGTGTAAACTATAGTGACTGATCATGGGTTTTTCTAATGTTGTTTTCAAAATGCTCAATCTGCCAGCCTTTGGGGGAAATGAGAAAATTGAGACACTCTTTATTTAAATTTATACAATGGAAAATATTAATGTATTTACAACTTGGTTTTTTATCACTTAGAAAATCAAATATATAAGGTAGACACTCAATAAATATTGTATTAATGAACATCAACATATGTAACACACCTTAGTTTAATATACCTTCTTTCCATGACAACAGATCAGAAGGAAGTGACATATGCTAAATATCTAATGATAGATACTAATCAAGTGTGTGTGCATGCATATACAAATATTTCAATAAGACTTTTGATGTAGACCAATGTGAGAAAATCATCCAGGAGCAGGAAATCTGGTTTGTATTACACTAGTGCTAGATGAATTTAAATAAGGGAACAATTGGTAATGGAATGCCTTTTTTTTTTTAAAGTCAACAAGTAATGTTTTGAGTAATTAGAGTGTGTGCAATTCTTTCCTAGATGGTTAACAGCCCTCAAGTAGTCAAGAATGAAGCTGAGAAGATAGGTCTCCCTTACTCCACTTAAAAGAAACCTTTTCCTAATCTTTCTAATGTGATGATAGAAATTAAGAAAGCCAACCTCAAGGCTAGCTCTGGGCTTTCTCTATACATATCTTTTTTGTGTGAGTCCTAAAATCAGGAATGACAATGATGATATAAATTGTCCACAGATAGTATGAGCTTCTAATTGGAGAAAATAATTGTCTTTTTTGCTCTATTCCAGAGACGTTACATTTGTATCTCCAAACCTGGGTGTGACTTGTCTAATAATGGAATCATTAAATTTTGAGATTTCTACCATGTCTCATAAAGATTTGAATCTGATATCATGGTTATTAAAGCATCTTTTAGCTAAATTAGAGACGCAAATAAAGCATTCAATAGATTGATGATAATCACCCAACATTTTTCAAATGAGTCTATGAACATAAACCCATGTCAAAATTTTTAAAAATGTAATCTATGGCATAACATTTTGGTAATAAAATAAGAAAAATATCATTATTGTCATTTGTCCTCAAGAGTACATACGCATATTGTAAAATAGATGGGAAATTAATAAAATAATAAATAAAACCAGAATAATTTTTATAATCCCACTGTCATATAATTGCATATAATTATATGCATATAATTGTATGTATATCTATATATAATACAATATCAGAATACAATACAATACCATTATATTACATGTATCAATAACATATATTATTTAACTGTTTCAGAAGATAATGTGAAATTGAATTATATCATAATGGTGTGTCCTTCTAAAGTTTACTACAGAGCATATATGCCAACCTGAGTGTATTGCTCAGATGTATTGCATATGTGAATATATTTTAAAATGTAGGTGCCATTGCCATTAATAGTGAATGTGCATGCAAGAGTTGCTTTTAGTGCCTCAAAACAATGCTGGTCCTACAGCTACATAATATCAGGACGATGGACTCTTTGTTCTTTGCTGTATCCCCAGTGTACTTTTGCTACATAGCAAGTAATTAATATATGTTCAATTGCATAGAGAGTTGGAGTTCACCAATTTAAGGTCTTTCCATTCAGAATATATTGGAATTTTTCTGGACTTCCATTTAACCACAATTTAGCACAGGCCCTTCTGCCCAACAGGGAGGATTATGCACTAGTCCCATCTTTCCAGCAAAAGTATGAACAATACTCATGTGATAGTCTCTCCTGTATCCTCAAAAAGAAAACAAAAATTGACTTTGTTTCCTGCAAAACGGAAGCTCAATCTTTCAGTCTTATCCACTGTCATGGTCAGAAGCATCTTCTTTAACTGGGAAAAAGCCTAATGACATCTGAATATCTCAGTAGTTTGGGAGAGCATCAGGAAGTTCAAAGAACTAAATAGGACTTTGCTGATTGCTAATATGCTCAAACAGGTTTGTAGGCTATTTTGCTTTTGTGACTGGAATTCAACTTACCTAGCCCACTTTAGAAACAGCAGCCAGAAACGGCCCTCTCTTACCTGAATGCTCAGCAGAGCCAGTCATCCACCCTCCAGGAAGTGGCTAGCCCAAGGGTCTAAATTAGAGGCACCTCCCCAAAGAAGATCAAAAGTTATGCTCCAGCAACATAGAGACACTGAGAAATGGTTGAATGTGTTCTAAATTAAACTGCCCTGGTGGTGAGTAGAGATCTGCCAAAATCTTTCAATTAATCACTTTTACCTTCAGGGCAGAGTTAGGCCTGAGAGTATTTCAATAGGTTTTTATTGGAACAGGGTTATTTCAGATATTAAACTATGTTGCACAAAGTAAAAATAATGTTATTTTTAAGTTGCTACTCTTGTTAAATAAATGTTGGCAAGCATTCTTGGGGTCTGTATTGTGTCTGTGTATTTGTATGTGTGTGGCTTTTCCCTGTGCCATGAACCTCATTCATTTCAAAAAGTGAACAGCAATGAGTTAGGTGGTAAATATATTCATATAATCATTTTCATTAATAATATGTTATAAATAATAGAAGAAAGGTTTTAAGTGTATAATTCTCTTCAATACAATTGAGATATTTTTTTCCTACATCTTCAGCAGTAAGTTAATTAGAATCACCTGCATTTCTTTGGGTGGACACCAAATGGATTGCAAACAAAAACAGATTAAAATAGCTGCTGGAGCTCATGGCATACAGATGACAAGATTCACAAAAAGGACAACAAGGCACTGAAAATGTTCACTTTTCAAACAATTTTGGAGGAAATTTAGCTCTTGCAACTTCTCTGTAAAAGCTGCTTGTAAGTGTTTTGCTGAAAGGCTAGAATAGCTTTGTTTCTGATCCCTTGATGAGTGAGAGAAATGTTTAAGAAAGATCACTTTACAGAGAGATTCAGGCTGAAATGCGATGACTGTGATTCAAGCCAAGCCAAAAATTACAGTTCAGAATGAAAGGGGAGGTACGTGGTTTGGGAATCCATTTTCCCACATTCCTGAATCTCAATCATCCCAGCCAATGTTTAAAAAAAAAGTCCAATGGAAAACTATGAGGTCACTGTGTTTAGATATTTTTAAATATAAGAGTGGAGGGATTGAAAAGAATGAGAGCAAATATATGAATTTTAAATCAGTATCTATTTCATGTATGATGAGATCAAAGGCTCGACTTTATGTAACTATTATGACTTCATCACAAAAGGAGCCATTTTGCAGTGCTTTCTTCTTGGTAAGCCTTTTTTTATTCCATGTCCTTAACTTATGGAAGAGTTGGTTGCTAAAATTTTAAAAAGAAAAATGTGTATGTGACCATAGCTCACAGATTACTCTTCACTAGTCTCCAAGCTTTCTTTAGGAATGGCATCTTCAAAGTATGTTAGCATGTTTGCTTAAAACTACCAGATGACATTAACCAGATTGTTATTATCCCTATTTATTTTAAAGAAACACTCTGAACAAGTCACAATACCAAAAGAATGATTTGTTTACATCAGCATGATCACAGCATAACAAAACAATGCAACTCACATGAAGGAAAACCCAGAGAATGATATCATACACCTCCAGACTCTAACGGCATAGATAAGTATCTCCAATTATGAGAACATTAGTGAAATATTATGGCAAAACTAAGTATAAATATAAAGGGGAAAAATTCAGCAATGAGGAATGACAGTGTACCTTGAGGACAGATGGCTTTTGCGTTCCTAGTAACATTTAAAGAATTCAGGGTGATTCACTTCTATTTATTGAATATTAAGTGTCCAATATCTCACTTAAAATGAATTGGAGAAATACGAAACTAATGCAATAAATGGGTTCCAAAAACTTTCAAACAATGCAAACTCTATACAAAAATATCTAGTAATAGTTAAAAGCAAGATAGCCAGTCCTTTCCCCCATACATAATCCCCAATTACTCCTATTGTAGATCTTTTTAAGGCATGAGTGGTGCAATGCAGAGTCACTACGAAATATAATCAGTAATGCACTTAACACTTCAAGATATTATGTTCTTTCCTCTCCCAATTTTATGTTTGTCTTCCCAGGTGCCCAAACTGTACAAAGTTGGTTAAGAGGTTAGGACTGTGCTGAACAGCAAATGTAAGATACAGAAGTAGGTAGGTAGGTAGGTAGGTAGGTAGGTAGGTAGGTAAATGATAGACAGATAGATAAATAGATAGATAGATAGACAGACAGACAGACAGATAGATAGATAATTTTTGGTTAGAACTCTAAATGATTTTATTTTCTAGTGTAACAGTTTAAACTATGGTGTGTGTGTGGCAGAGGTGAGAGGGGTTGGGGGGTGATAATCATCTTAACTACCTAAATGTTCAATGAAAAGACCTTGAAGAGAAACCAACATCCCTCCTTCTGAACCAAGATTCTCTGTATTTGATACCATTTTCTCCTTAGTCCCATATATCATTTTCTTTACTTTGTGCTCTTTCTATTTTAGGATGTTTAATTAAAATATGGAATTTGCTCCTACCTAGAGCATTGGCTATATAAACAATACAAAATAATGGCTAGTTTATTGCAGTTCTAAGCAGTTTTCTTAGAAAAAAAAAATAGCACCCTTCTCTCAGTGACCTCTTTTCAGTCTAACATGCTTTAAAAAATTTTAGCAACATGTGTTGCTTCCATATATTATGAAGCTAAAACTCTTCTTTTCTATATGGATCAACTATAAAATATCTGGTAGATGAAAAGCATTTAATTCATGAATGAGTAATCAAAATGAACCATTAGTCAAATGAAACAAACAAAACCAATGAAGGAAAACTGAAGATAAGTATTTTGTTATGATTTTAAAAAGTAAAAGAAAATCTTGTTGCCACAATTGTCTCTATGAAACAAGAATTTATAGCAGAGATACAAGGAAGATAGGACAAACTAGCAAATGTAGATGAAAATTGTGAAGGGCTAGTTGAACAAACAGAAGTGAAAATATAACAACCTCAATAATAAAGGGAACATTGGCAAAAGAATAAATTGCAATAGGAACTTCTGTGAAAACAGAAAAGGATAGGAGTTAGAAAATTGGAGGTATACTGATCCTGGACCATATATTAATATATTCTCCCAACACTAGAATTGGAGACACATAACGAGCACTTTAAATATTTTGAATTTAATACAGACCATTTATATACCAGGTGCCAATAAAGAAATATTATTAATAGCAGTATCTTCACAATCTAATGAAACTTTTGTGTTCAGCATTAAAAAAAAAAATCTATCTTTATGAGAAACAACCCAAGCCCTCATTTAAGTAGGCAGACTGAGAAAACATGTCTGATTTTCTCCTTCTTCAAAAAAAAAACAAAACAAAACAAAAACAAAAACAAAACTCAATGAAATAATAGAAAAGATATGTTGGAAAAAATATATAATGATGCTGAAAACAGAAAAGGTGCCATCAGCACACCAGAAATAGAAATTCCAGGAAGACAGAAAGCAGATGGGATCAAACAAGTGAAGAAATTCGAGCAGAAGAAACTTCATTCCCAGACACCACAATTAGGCACAGTTCTTTCCAGGGATGTCCTAGAGAAGATCAAAACTTGGGATTGACAAATAGAAAGTGCAGAAATTAGAAAGAGGATGGTAAAGAAAGCAAATTACTAAATACCAGATCTAATATCTGGAAGACCTGGGTCCCTCTCTATTTATCCTGCATCAGGGAAGCACCTGTGGCAACTGCTTGATCCTGTGTTAAGCTCTAAGACAGAGGAGAGAGTGTTGGCACCTGAGAAGGAAGGTGGTAGATAATGGCATGTCTCAGGTCCACTACAACAGACACTAGTAGGTAAGAGAGCTTTACCTGGGAGCAAAATAAAGTGCTCCATATCCAAAATAAAGTCCTCCTTACTTTGGTATCTGAAGAACACCTAGGCTCTATCTACTGGCCACCCATTCATTCTACAGGATCCCTCATTCAGCCTGTCCATTCAAGATTGAAGCCAGTTTCCCGAGGGGTGGGGGGAGCTGAGAGATGCATTCAAACACAGAAATCCCTATGACTACTATTTATTCTAATTAATTTGGTCTTTCATTCAGAAGAGTAATCTGATATTTGAACAATATCCATCTTAAAGAAGTTCTAACAGATGAAGAGAAGAGACAATAGAGAGAAAGTTATATTAAGCAGATAATATAAGAAAATGTTTTCTGATTGGAAGACCCTAAATGTGGGTATATCTGAGTGAAATTTTACTTCCACAAGTTTAGAGAAAATATTTCTTTTAATCCTGAAAAAAAGAGAAACTTACCTACAAGCATCAAAAATCCATTTGATACCAGACTTAACAACAACAATGTTAGAAAATAATGGAATATTATTTTTCAACATTAGAAAAGTAAAAGATTATGAAACTCAAATAAATATTCAAATCACCAATTAATTATGAAACAAAAGAAAACAGTCATGGAGATGAAAGAAATAAGAAAAACTTGCCAATTACATACTTTTATGAAAAACAACTCAATAAATAAGTCCAAGAAAGATTAACAGTAGAACACAACAAAGGAGCAGCAGTTGACTCTGACCTCGAGCTTCACTGTCCAATACGGTAGTCATAAGCTGCATGTGGTTGTTATTTAAAATTAAATAAAATAAAAATTTAGTTGCTCAGTTGCATTAATCACATTTCAAGTGCTCAGCAACCAGCCATATGTGGCTAGTGACTACTGGTTTGGATAGTTAATATATAGAACATTTGCATCATCATGGCAGTGTATAATTTGAAAAAAATAAATTGCTTAGAAAGGAAGAAAAGAACACAGTAGACCTTGACTTTTGTGAGATCTCCTTTGTGAAACAAACTTTTAATGTTGAATCCAATCACACTCCTTAAAAAAAAGTGACTAATATTTATCCATAGATAAGTTATAAAATACTTATAAAGAATAAAGAAACATGTTCTAAACTTTGAAAATATAAGCAAAGATAACGTAAAGAATAAAATTGGAAGTGATGAGGAAGAAGAGAAGGGAAAGGAAGAGAAGGAAGAGTTAATGTACTAAGTTCCTTATTTTTAATAGCAAGAGGTAATTTGACATATTAAGAAATAGAAATAAGAAGCCAGCCAAGTGGTGCGGTGGTTAAGCTCTGACTTGGGAAGCCAGCGGCCCCAGTTCGGTCCCACATATGAGGGCCAGTGACACTGCCCTCAAAAAAAAAAAAAAAGAAATAGAAATAGACGAACACAATTAATAATAACAAATAGAAATAGGGTATATTGATACATGGTAGGAACTATCACTAAACTCTTTATCTTTTCTGATAAGGGTGTCAAGAAATACCATTCAAAGTTAATAAATTAATAAACAGAAATATGACACATTAACATAAGTAACAACAAAACAGAACTTTTAATAATGACTTTCTTTGAATAGCAGGATGAAGTAGGTACTTAGTCTTCATCGTATAACCTTCTGTATGGCTTAATTTTCATTTTTGCCAGAGAAATACATTGCTTCTATAGGGGGAAAAACATCTATTTAAAATGATTATTTTAAAGTCATAAGGTTTTATATAGAATAAAATCAGAATTGTGTCAGCTATTTCCTAAGATAATAATTCTTGAAGAATTATTCATGTCACAGAAATTAGTAAGAGTTCACTTTTACTAAGTTGGCAATAGATACAGCATAAATACCAGCCATTGAGACAGAGTACAAATGAAACTTAGAGTTTCAAATGATATGCTGTACTCTCGGTCATTGAATTTAAAGTGTGTGAACAAGATAAGTTAGCGAGAGAAAATTGGAACACTTTAATTTAGAGGAGGAAATTTGTGCCATGGAGAATGGAACAACCCACTCTCCTCCCCTCGTATTCAGTTCTGAACCCAGTCAGGACCTTCAGAACGACTGAGGAAGAAATGTGCAGCCGTCTTTGGGGGCAGTCTGGATGTTCCTGAGCTCACTGGCTCTTGCCAGTGGGAGAAGCACAAGACCAAAGAATTGCGAGAATGACTGTTCTTGTGGTAGTTCTGGCCTCCTAGGAATTAGGAAGTGCCATAAATCTCAAGAGAGGGACTGTTTGTGCAAAATTCCCAGCCCACATTTCAGACTCCAGAGGTTCAGATGCATTTTTTTTTCATGTTCCAGAAAAACAAGCAGGCTCTGGGGCACACCTCTCAACCAGGCTCAAACTCCACATCTCCGTGATTTATCCATCATCTGAGCTACCAAGAATGCTACCTAATCCACAGTTTGTAACTATTTTTAACAGGCTCATCTGCATTGTTAAAAGCTGCCCGTGTTTTGGCAGATAAGCCGGTCAACTTTGGAAACAGTGCTGGTCTCTTAGATTTCTTTTTGGAAAGTATCTGAGATTTATGGTGGGAATTACTCATGACAGCTGCATTCTTTCCACTGGGTTTAGACCACCATTTGGTCTAATAACTCCTAATTGTGTGTCTATCCTCATCTAAGCTTCTTCAGAAGAAAAGGGGGGTGGGAAGACTTTTGAAAATCCTCTACAGCAATACCTGGTGATTCCTGTCAACGGTAAACACTATTTTGAAACTTAAGAAGGCTCAGCTGATGATTAAAATATAAATGACATTTCAGTGAATGTGGATTTCTTCAGGTAAATTTTCATTTTTGCCGTTAATGCTAGTCTGATTTTTTTAAAATGTAAAATGACTTAGTTTCATCGTGTTCCCGAAGTATTTTTAGCAGAACAGGCAAAATTCCTGTCAGCATTCACAGTCATGGTATTTTCTTGAAAGAAGTACCTCTCAAAGTGATTTTACTCCAATCATCACCAAAGTACAACATGGATACCTTGAAGACATTGCTCATTTAAAAATCATAAGAGGTCTAATTATGTTTCCAAAATAAGTAGTTTCCAACCCAGCAAGGATAATGTGGTCATGAAAAGGATGTCCAAATCCACCAATTTACATTGGTTTGGTTTGGCATAACTTTTAAAGTTCTTGGAGCAAAAAAGAGGATGGCACGTGAATCATTATAATTTGGGTAATATTCCCAGGACTTTGGGTTTGCCATTCTGTGAACCATTCAGGGGGAAAGCTAATCAACTTCAAAACTGTCCCTATATAATTTATAACTGCTAAAATTCACTGATATGTTCCAGATTATTTTTCAAAATGTAATACCCTTCTTTTTAATATGTACTTTGTCATTTTTACTCTATTTATGTAATTTAAAAAGTATGATAGCAGGAGAACATGAGCCATTCAAAGCAGGAGCCACTAATGTCAGAGATTGTTATCCTTCACAAGATAAACGGTATTGATATCTCTGAATCTAAAGGGCTTGAAAGTTGTGTCAAGTTAGATTCAAATATGTTTTGCTTTACTCCCTCTTACTTTCTGGTTTTTATCTTAAGCCACAAAGCAGTTTCTCTGCTGTGACTTAGTTCTATAACCACAGTGGTGGCACTGGTCTGAGTTACCCTCTCGTCGCCATTCCCAGCTCTCCCTCCTTTTATCCCAAAAGAAAATTGGGTTATTAATTTAGGATGAGGCTGCTTTGTTTAAACAGTATAGTGCTTTTCAATTGCTTGTGCAGAATGTATCTAACCCATGTCGCTCTTTCAAATGTTTTTGATTACTGAACTTAAAAACAAAAAGCTTCTATTGAAATTTATGAAAGACCAAGGGGGAACTTCTTATGTTGTAACTTTAAATTTCTATAAGAGAAAAAAATATTTGTAACTGAAGGTTTACATTAATTGAAATCCAGTTTATAACTCAAGATAAACATTTGCATTTCAATAACATAAAATATAATATTAGAAGAGGAAGTGTCTAGCTTCAAAATAGATATGTGCTTTATTTTATATATCATATAAAGAGATATACATATTAAAGTGAGTTTTAAGTAAAGTCTTTAATACAATAAAAATATGTTGAAATTTAAATAATTTCATTTACTGTTGACCTCTGATAAGGGTTCAACTAATTAGGGAAACAAAATTATTTTTTTAAAATATAATAGTAAATTTTCTCATTTTTATTGTAATAGATGTCAATTGACATCTCATCTTCAATCATTTTAATAGGGCTAATTTGACTGATTCTTTCATAAAACCTAGTAAGATTTCTCACTTGGAAAATATAGACCTTCTATTCCATTGATGTTTTTACTTTCTAAAATATCCTGTTTCTCAAATTCCTTCAGAGCTACTGATAATTCATAGAACAAACTAGGACCACTTTCATTTGACTAAATTTTAGTTGTTTGTTTGTATTGGCAAGCAGTATGACATTATTCGCCATTCGTGGTTCTATATGGACTTTAACTACTTCCAAATCCAAAACTATCACCAAAGGCCCCAAACTTGCCATCATGAAAATTTTCCTGTAGATGACATGGAGCCACTGAAGGTGATTTCAGAGAATTCTAAAATATATTCCTTAATGGCTAATGTTCAGAAAAATTGAGTGTACTCCCAAGAGGGAAAACTTTGAAAAGGACACAATTAGTTGAATGCATAAGTTTAAAGATTTTTAAAATCAATCACATTGCTTAAATTTTTATATTTACAGCTAAGAACTAAATGATATTTAATGACAAAGCAAGAAAGAAATGGTTAATAAATTATAAAGTTCTAGGTATACAAGCATAAATTGAAAATCATCGTGGTCCAATATCAAAACTAGGAATCAAATATGAGAACATTTTTAATTAGGATGACTGTCACATTTAAGTTGTTGAATGTACATTGTGCTTAAAAGCAAGCAAATGGGAGTATCTTTTGACTAATGGAGTTATTTTGTGCATCAGGAAGAAAGAATGTATTTGATGTTTATTAATGTACGTATCTTGGACACTTTCACTCCATACTAATAGGTATCTCACCTCATTCCATTCCTCACATATTCATAGGACTCAGGAAGGGATGGAGACTTGGTAATTTATTATTAGATTATTCTAGAACCACAAAACACCCAATTAGTAGACTTACTAATAGCTGTTCCATTTCATTGACGTTATCCCAAGTTACTCTATAGTTTATTACATGGAAGAGTAAAAACCATAGTGAGGATGAATAGATGGGTCCAAGAGCTTTTAAGGCAGAAATTACTCCCTATAATACCATAATGATGGATATATGTCATTATACATTTGTTCAAACCCATAGAATGTACAACACCAAGACTGACTCGTAATGTAAACAGTGGACTTGTGGTGATGACGATGTGTGTCAGTATAGGTTCACCAGTTGTAACAAATGTACCCCTTTGGTGAGGATGCTAATAATGGGGGAGGTTGTACATGTGTGGGGCAGGGGGTACATGGGAAATCTCTGTACCTTCCCCTCAATTTTACTGTGAACCTAAAACTGCCCTAGAAAATAATGTCTTAAAAAATGAATGATTGTTTTGAATTATGCCTTTATTACCAGTGTTACATGTTATGTTTTTCTACCCTAACCTACTGATGATATATTTTCATAATGACAGAGAGGTTCCTTCTAAAGTATGTAAAAACAGAAATAGGAAAACAATAAAGAAAAGCCCGTTTTATGTTGGTAAAAAGCTTTACAAAGTCTTTGTTGTTTTACACTAAAACAATAATTTCTATTCAATTTATTTAGTACTTAGATTATGAATTACAATGTTTAACCATGGTGCTATACCTCTTTAGAGAAACTGTTGAGATAGTAACCTCTACATTGGCTGGTAATCTCACCCACCCCTCTCAGGACAGACACATTAAGGAATGTACACTCCTGACATTAAAATTATGTTATCAACATTTCTTTGGGACAATGACAGTGTTTAAATAAGTGTTCCTCTTTTTATTTTCCTGTTTCTTCATCTTTTTGGTAACTTTGTCATGGAAATAACTAGATGTTATAAATAGATGTATGGAAAATAAGTGGTTGATTATCCAAAGCCACTGCCAACAAAAGTTATTTTGAATTATAGATGACCAGTTTTAAAATAATCTAAGACTAATTGCACCATTTTCTCAAGGATTCCTTTTATTTTTTTTCCTTCCATTACGAAGTACCCCATTACCTGTAATACACTAGAGATTATCAAACTAGTTATACATCTGGAATAGAATTTTCATTCTGTAGTTCAAAGTAATCATAGCAATACATGTTATGCTCTAGTAATATTGGAAAAAGAGAATGAAATAAAATGGATAGAACAGGATACGATAGGATAGGATAGGATAGGATAGGATAGGATAGGATAGGATAGGATAGGATAGGATAGGATAGGAATGGGAGGAAGGGAAGAGAGAGAGAATTAAAAGAGAAGAGAGGATAAGGAGACACAAAAAGAAAAAGAGAGAAGGAAAGGAAGGAAGGGAGGGAGGAAGGAAAGGAGGAGAGAGGGAAGGAGGGAAGGAGATAGAGAGGAAGGGAGGGAGGAAGGAAAGAAGAAGGAAGGAAGGAAAGAAAGGGAAAGTAAGAAAGAAAGGGAAGATGGAAAGAAGAGAGGAAGGGAAGGAAGAAGACTTCACAAATTCCTTGGGTTATTTTATCTTTCAAAAATAGGGCAATAATACATGTATACATGAAGGTTCTTCTTCCCTGCCACCATACCCACCCCCATCCTGCCCAGTGTAATTCCTATCTTTTTCATGAGAATGAATTAAAACTATATTGTGAAGTCCCACCGCTACTTACTGCCCTTTCATGATTCAACTAGACTCAAATTTGTTGATCCTTAACTGTCACTGAACTTCATGATTAGTCTGTTGGGATTAAAATATTGCTGATCACTTGGTTTAGGACACATAAATGTGCTTTGTCTGTGAAGAAGATATACTTGGTGGTGATTTACTACTGTCTTTCTTCCCTATTTATTAATTTTTGACTTTTATCATCTCAGTTTTCTTATCAGCTAATATAAAATATGCCCTTTTATTTTCAGGTCTAGATGCTGATGGAATATATCGAGTTAGTGGCAATCTTGCAACAATACAGAAACTAAGATTTATTGTCAATCAAGGTAAGAGATTTCTTCACTTTTGATGTTTTTTCAGTAGTTTCATCTCTACCAATGTTTCAGATTCTATGCTGTATGCATTGTGACTATATAATGATGAAAACTTTAAAGGGAGAAAGAGAAAGTTGAAGAAAGTAAACTATTATCATCAGAGAAACAAAAGATAGTTTACATGAAGATAAATAGAAAAGAGAGAGGGACCAACTAATAGTTTGTGTGAAATAAATTATGATGGAATACAATAAACTAACAATGGAAAAGAAAAGAATAAAAGAGAGAAAAATAACCTAACTTCTAAAAGTGTTACTGGCATATAACAGAGACTTAATACATGTTGATAAATGAAGGAATAAATGAATGAGGGAAAATTTAAGAGTGAAATCACAAATGTTTGAAAAATATATTATCAATAAGTAAAAGAATTAAAAATTAGGAAATGCATATATCATTTATTTATTTTGTTTTTTGTTTTTTGAGGGCAGTGTCACTGGTCCTCATATGTGGGACCCGAACCGGGGCCGCTGGCTTCCCAAGCCAGCGCTTAACCACTGCGCCAGTTGGCCGGCCCGGAAATGCGTATATATCATTAAAGAATTACACATTAAAACAAAAACATGGTACCACTTTACAGCTATTAGAATGTCTAAAATCTGAAACACTGACAACACCAAATGCTGGAAAGGATGTGGAAAAATTGGAACTCACATTCGCTGCTGGTGGAAATACAAAATGGTACAGACACTCTGGAAGATAGTTTGGCAGTTTCTTAAGAGAATAAACATATTTTATTATGGTTGTATGTAGATATTCTTTTTTTGTTTTGTTTCCTTTTCTTTTTTTATTATTAGTTCCAGATGTACAAAATAACGTAGTGATTAGACATTTATGTACCTCACAAAGTGATCATCACAATAAGTCTAGTACCCATCTGATACTGTACATAGTTATTACAATATTATTGACTATATTCCCTATGCTGTGCTTCATATCCTGCCACTGTTTAATTATATTTGATATTCAATATTATTTTATTTTAATTTCAGTTGTGCAGTTTAGTGGTTAGACATTTATATAATTTATGAAATGACCCCCTCCCTCCATAAGTCTAGTACCCATCTGACACTATACTTCGTTTTTACATTATTGACTACATTCTTCAAACTGTACTTTACACCCCCTTAACTGTTTTGTAACTACCAATTTGTACCCTTATATCTTTACCTTTCTCACCTAGACCCCAAACCCTCTTCCATCTAGTAGTCATCAGTTTGTTCTCTGTATCTATGAGCCTGTTTCTGTTTTTTCGTTCATTTATTCTGTTCTATAGATTCCACATGTAAGTGAGATCATGTGGTATTTGTCTCTCTCAGTTTGACTTATTACACTTAGCATAACACCTTCTGGGTCCATCCATGTTGTTGAAAATGGTAAGATTTTATTGTATTTGTGGCCCAGTAATATTCCATTGTATATATGTACCACAATTTCTTTATCCAATTGTCTATTGATGGGTAATTCAGTGTTTCCATATCTTGGCTATTGTGAATGGTGCTGCAGTAAACACAGGGGTGCATATATCTTTCAAATTGGTGTTTTGAATTTCTTTGGATAAATACTCAAGAGTGGAATTGCTGTGTCACAAGGTAGTACTATTTTTTTAATTTTTTGAGCAACCTCCATACTGTTTTCCATAGTGGCTGCACCAATTTGCAATCCCACCAACACTGCAAGAAGGTTCCCTTTTGTCCACATCCTTGCCAACACTTCTTTGTTGATTTATTGATGATGGGCATTTGACAGGTGTGAAGTGATATCTCACTGTGGTTTTTATGTGCATTTCTCTGATGACTACTAACATTGCACATCTTTTCATATGTCTATTGGCCATCTTATTTGGAGAAATGTCTATTCATGTCCTTTGTCCATTTTTTAATTGAATTGTTTGTTTTTTTTGGTGTTCTTATAAAATGTTTTGGTATGAGTTTTTATAAATTTTCGATATTGACCCCTTAAATGTATCGTTGGCAAATACCTTCATCCGTTCAGTAGAATATATTTTGTTGATGGTTTCCTTTACTGTGCAAAAACATTTTATTTTTATGTAGTCCCATTTGTCATTTTTTTTCTGTTTTTTCTCCCTTGTCTGAGGAGATATATTATATTGGGTTGTCAGAAAAGTCATGACATATTTTTTTCTGTTTCTCATTGCAAAAATGTGTCATGACTTTTCTGACAACACAATATATATAGGAGTTTTATGGTTTCTGGCCTTACATTTAAGTCTTTAACCATTTTGAGTTTATTCTTGTATATAGAGTAAGAAGGTGGTCCCATTTCATTTTTCTGCATGTATGTGTCCAGTTTTCCCAGCACCATTTATTGAATAGATTGTTGTTACCGCAATGTATATGCTTGTTTCCTTTGTCATGGATTAAATGACCATATAATCATGGATTTATTCCTGGGCTCTCTATTGTCTTCCATTAGTTTATGTGTCTGTTTTTAGCCAATGCCATGCTGTTTTAATTACTATGCCTTGCAACATATTTTGATATCAAGTAATATAATATCTCCAGATTTGTTCTTCTTTGTCAAGATTGCTGTCGCTATTTGAAATCTTTTATCATTCCATGTATGTTTTAAGATTATTTATTCTAGTTCTGTGAAAACTGCCATAGGTATATTGATAGGGATTGTATTGAATCTATATACAGAAGGTCCTCAAAAAATGTATACACACTTTAAGAAAAGAAAACTGTATCAAAATTGTAATATTCAATATATGCCAATAACAAAAGATGAATACAAGTCACATTTGACTTCTGCAATTACAAGAGGTGCTCAAACAGGTTACCATCAGCTTCCAGACACCTCTGATTATGGCGAACTATTGCTTTAGCAACGCTGACCAAAGTGTCCACTTGTACACATTTTTTTGGCATCCTGGTATTGCTTTGGGTAGTATGGACATTTTAACTAAATTAATTCTTTCTATCCATGACTATGGTATATATTTCCATTTATTTGTGTCTTCTTTAATTTCTCTCTTCAATGTCTTATAATTTTCTGAGTACAAGTCTTTCATTTCCTTGTTTAAATTTATTCCAGGTTTTATTTGTTTATTTTGATGCAATTGTAAATGGGATTGTTTTCTTAATTTCACTTTCCAATTGTTATTGGTGTATATCAAAATTCAACTGATTTCTGAATATTAATTTTGTATTCTGCTACTTTACTAATTCATTTACCAGTTCTAGTAATTTTTTTGGTGGAATCTTTGGGATTCTCTACATATAGTATCATGTCATCTGCAAATAATGTCAGTTTTACTTCTTCCGTTCCAATTTGGGTGCCTTTTATTTCTTTTTATTGTCTGATTGCTGTGGCCAAGACTTCCAGTACTATGTTGAATGAAAGTGGACACCCTTTGTCTTGTTCCCGAGCTTAAGAAGAATGCTTTTGAGCTTTTCCTCATTGAGTATGTTATTAGTAGTGGGTTTGTATGGCCTTTATTATATTGAGATATGTTTCCTTCCTCTATTCCCACTTTATTGAGAGTTTTTATAATAAATGGATGCTGGATTTTGTCAAACACTTTTTCTGCATCTATTAATACTTGTATGGCCATATGATTTTCATTTTTCATTTTGTTTATGGAATGAATCACATTAATTGATTTGCAGATATTGAGCCAACCTTGCATACCAGGAAGGAATGCCATTTGATGATGGTGTATGATCGTTTTAATGTACTGCTGACAGGTTTGCAAATGTTTGTTGAGGATTTTTGCATCTATGTTCATTAGGGATATCGGCCTAAAGTTGTTTTTGTTTTTTTTTTTGTAAAGTCTGTCTTCTTTTGGAATCAGGGCAATGGTGTCCTTGTAAAATCAGTTTGGGAGCCTTCCTTCCTCTTGGATTTTTAGAATAGTTTAAGTAGAGTAAGTGCTAATTCTTTTTTGAATGTTTGGTCAAATTCACCTGTGAAGCCATCTGGTCCAGGACTTTGTTTTTTTGGGGGAGCTTGTTGATTACTGATTCAATTTCGCTAGTAGTAATTGATCAGTTCAGATTTTCTGTTTCCTTTTGATTCAGCCTTGAAAAATTATATGCTTTTAGGAATTTAGCTACAATATTTCTTCCAGATTGTCCAATTTGTTAGCGTATAATTGCTTGTAATTTTTTCTTAATTTTTTTTGTATTTCTGTGGTGTCAGTTGTGACTTCTCTTACATTTTTTATTTTATTTGGATTCTCTCTCTCTCTCTCTCTCTCTCTCTCTCTCTCTCTCTCTCTCTCTCTTGCTCCCTCTCTCTCTTTCTCTCTCTGATGAGTGTAGTTAACCTTTATGAAATTGTTTATCTTTTTAAAAATCTAGCTCTTGTTTTCATTGACCTTTTTTGGGTTTTATTTTTAAACTCTATTTCATTTATTTCCTCTTTGATCTTTATTATTTCCTTCTTTGTACTCACTTTGGGCTTTGTTTGCTGTTCTTCTTGCAGTTTCTTTAGGTATAAACTTAAACTGTTTATGTGAGGTTTTCCTTGTTTCTTAAGGTAGTCCTGCATTGCTATGAATTTCCCTCTTAGGGCTGCTTTCTCTGTGTGCTGTAGATTTGGGGTTATTGTGTTTTCATCTTCATTTGTCTCAAGGTATCTTTTGATTTCTTCCTTGATCTCATTAATGACACATTTAGTAGTAGTATGTTATTTAGCTTCCATGTGTTTGTGTATTTTTAAATGTTTTTCTTGTAACTGATTTCTAGTTTCATACTATTTTGTTCAAAAAAGACATTTGGTATGATTTCAAACTTGTTACATTTACTGAGACTTGTTTTGTGGTCTGTCTTAGAAAATGTTCCATATGCACTTGAAAAGAATGTATATTCTGCTGCTTTGGGGTGAAATACTCTAAAAATATTAATTAAATCCATCTGGTCTAGTGTGTCATTGAAGGCCACTGTTTTCTTGATTTTCTGCCTGGAAGATCTGTCCATTGGTGTCAGTGGGGTGTTAAAGTCCCATACTATGATTGTGTTACTGTCAATTTCTGCCTTTATGTCAGTCAATATTTTATATATTTTGGTGCTCCTATGTTGGGTGCATAGATATTTACTCAGGTTGTGTCCTCTCGTTGGATTGATTCCTTTATCATTATGTGATGTCCATCTTTGTCTCTTACTATGGTTCTTTATTTTAAAGTCTATTTTGTCTGAAATAGGTGTTGCTACACCAGCTTTTTCTCATTTCCATTTGCGTGACATATCTTTTTATCCCTTTGCTTTCAGTGTCTTTTGATCTGAGGTGTGTGTTTTGTGGACAGCATATGCATGAGTCTTGTTTTCTTATCCATTCAGCATTGATTAGCGCATTTAATCCATTTACATTGAATGTGATTATTGACAGGTACATAGGTATTGCTCTTTTATTATTCATATTTTTGTTTTTCTGTTCGTTTGTTTTCCCTCTTCTTCTTCTTAAAGAAGTTCTTTTAACATTTCTTATAATACTGCCTTGATGTATTCAATTTATGTAGCTTTTTCTTATGTGGGAAGCTTTTTATCTTGCCTTCAGTTTTAAATGATAGCCATGCTGAGTGAATGAGTCTTGGTTGTGGGCCCTTATTTTTCATCACTTTTAATATTTCCTGTCATTTTTACCTGGCCTGCAAGTTTCTGTTGAGAAATCAACTGACAGCCTTATGGGAGCTCCCTTGTAAGTAACTAGTTGTCTTTCTCTTGCAGCTTTTAGGCTTCTTTATTTGTCTTTAACCTCTGCCATTTTAATTATGATGTGACTTGGTGTGGCCCTGTTTGGGCTCATCTTGTTTGGGACTTTCTGTATTCCCTGGGCTGGTATGTCTGTTTCCTTCACAAAGTTAGGGAAATTTCAGTCATTATTTGTTCAAACTCTTTCTAGATCCCTTTCTCCCTCTCTTCTCCTTCTGGTTCTCCTACAATGTGAATGTTGTTACAGTTGATGTTGTCCCAAAAGTCCATTAAAACTATGTTTGTTTTATGTTTTTTGGTTGGTTTTTTTTTTTTAGTTTATTCTCTTTTCTTTTTGTTGTTCCAATGGAGTGTTTTCTACTATCTTGTTTTCTAAATTGCTGACTCGATTCTCTGCTTCATCTAATCTGTGGATACCTTCTAGTGTATTCTTCATTTCAATTATTGTATTCTTTATTTCTGATTGGTTCTTTTTTTATGGTTCCTATATTCTTCTTTGTGCTTAGTTCCTCTGTGTTGAAGTTCTCACTAAGTTCCTAAAGCATTCTTATAACCAATATTTTAAACTGTGTCTCTGGTAGGTTGGTGGCGTCCAATTTATTTCATTCTTTTTCTGGAGTTTTCTCCTGTTCTTTTATTTGGGACATGTTTCTTTGCTTCCTCATTCTAACAGCCTCTCTGTGTTTGCTTCTATGGTTTAGGTCAGGGGTAGACAAACTGCAGCTCACGAACTACATGTGGCTCTTTGGGTACGTTCCATCTCAAAAGTTTGCAGACCCCTTGAAGAACCGGTCCTGTCCCTCATAACAATTTAAAAATTAGTCAAGAGCCATAAATATATTTTTACATAATCACCATTATGTGAATAATATACTTTAAAAATTTTATAAATGAAACTATGATAATTTTATTATTTTCATTTTCAATTTTACTACAGAGCCACATGTACATACCAAAAGAGCTGCATATGGCTCGCAAGCCTCTGTTTGCTGACCCCTGGCTCTTCTGTCTCAAAAGTTTGCCGACCCCTGGTTTAGGTAAATCTCTGATGTCTCTCACTCAGTCTTTGCCAGGAGGACTTATATAGTATGTCTCCTGTGTGATCCAGTGGTGCAGTCCTTTTGATCACCTTGGGTTTGTTCCAGGAGTATCCCTTGTGTGTATTGTATGTGTTCTCCTGTTGTAGTTGAGCCTTGATTGTCCTTGGTACATCAGTGGTTGGGATTGGCTCTCAGGTTGACTGGCTGTGAGGATTTGCTACACCCACAGTGTATGAGCTGCTGTGTAGAGGTGATCTCTCAGAGGGGGATATGACCCAGAGGGCTTTTATGCCTATTGAGAACACCCTTTGTGTGTGCCATTTGTGGGGCTAATCACACAGTGTTCTGGTGTAGTCTGAGGCTAGCCTCTGACTATGTTCTTTTTGATGTGTATTGGGAGGGGCTCCTATGCAGGTAAGTTTCAGCTCTGCCTGTGACTGGCCCAGGCTACCTGGTAGGAGCTACATATGTGGTTGGTTACTGCCTGTGCTGAACAGGGAGGTGTAGGGAGGGGGTGACCTCACTGTGAACTGCATTTGGTTGCCACCAGTAGTAGGCCTGGGACAGCTTAGCAAAATGTCCAGGACCCCTTAGGTCTATTGCCACCTGCTTACTGCCCATAAGGTGCATGGGTTGGGCTGGTTGACCAGGTGTTGAGAGTACCCTCAGCGATGGAGCAACTAGCTGGGTGGGGATGGGGAGGGGGTCTCAAAGATTCATGGGGTGTGGCCACTGTTTTTAACAAAGTCAATGCAGATTCAGTGTTGGGCCTATGACCAGTTCACAAAATGCCCTGGAACACTGCAGCCAGCCACAACTTTTTTCAGGCTTACAGATCCCCAAGGGCCATCCAAAGGAGACTGTAGCATGAACTGTGGCTGACATTCTGCCACCAAAATTCCTCCAGGCAGCTGCAGGCCTTCCACAGCTTATGGAGCAGGGCTGGCTGCCCAGGAGTTGAGAATGCTACCTGTTGATGCAGCACCAACTGGGCGGGGCAGAGACACAAGGCATCACCAAGGTGATATGCACACGTGAATTTTACCAGACCAGTGAAGTCTCAGATTTGGCTTTTTGGGGGAGGGTTCAACACAGGAAAGATGGCACCCTTCTGTAGGCTACAGGTGAGGCAGACTTCACACAGATACAATGGCAGCTATCTCTTCAGCCCTCACCTGGAAGCCACACAACTCAGTCTTTCCATATTGCTAAGTGAAAGAAAACAGTCTGAAAAGGCTACATGCTATATTTCCCCAACCCTATGATGACAACCTGGAAAAGGCAAAATTATGTATACAGTAAAATTTCAGTGGCAGCAGAGGATTTGAGGGGAGGGAGAGGTAAATAGGTGAACACAGAGGTTTTTTAGGGCCATGAAACTATTCTATTTCAGTATTGTAATGGATACATGACATAATATGTTTGTCAAAATCTAATAATGCACAACACAAAGAGTGAAACTTAATGTAAACTGTGGACTTCAGTTAGTAAGAAAGTATCAATTATTGGCTCATCAATTATAACAAATGTACCACATTAATGCAAGATGTTAATAATATGGGAAACTGAGCTGGGGGGACACCGGGAGGGAACTGAGAGGAAGAGTACAAAGGGCATATGGGAAGTCTGTATTTTCTGTTCAGTTTTTCTATAAACATAAAACTTCTCTTTAAAAGACTATCAAATTTTTTTTAATGAAAAAATAGAAAAGGGAGACTAAAACATCGTAATATGGTGTTATAGATAGTTTATAGGTTTAAAATCAGGCACGTGGTAGAACAAACTCCCTCTCCTTGTGCCCTTGATATTTTATTTTTCTCTGTACTCTGTTTCTTATCAGTAAAGATTAGGGGGTGGGGAATACATTGGAAACCTTTGTGAGGATTACCTTGGTAACATAATAGACTCAGGGTATTTGTTCAATGTATATAAGTTTTCCTTTCACTTAAAAACAGTCAATGGTTTCTCTGCCTTCAGGAAAATTTATACAGTCTTCATACCCTGGTTTCCCACCTAACTTCTAGCTAGCTTCAGATCCTCTGATTTTCCTTCACAATACATTCCTAACTATATTCCCATACTTGCAAACTATTGTATTATTTAATGTCTTTGCATTCTCTCTCTCCTCTACTTTCAATATTCTCCTATCTTTTCCTCCTCACTCCAAATACACAAGCTTCCTGCTGGGTCGATTTCTTCCTATTCTATAAGGTCCAGATTATAAATAATTCCCTCCTGGGTTCCCATTTCCCAGGGTCATTGAATTTACTGTAGTATGTACACATCTAACTTCTAAAATTTCATTTATTGCAAGATCTAGAGATGTAATGCCATCTTTTGGAGGGAATATTATCACATGTACTCAGTGATTATGTTTCAGGAACATTAACATTTGAAAGTCTTGGAATAAAAGAACAAAATAGGATACTGGTTGAAATAGCTGCCTCTTCCACAAATCTATGTACATCTAACAAGGTAGGACCTGAATCAACTTTCCATCTTCTCCCATTAACCAATAGAGCTCTGGGTCTCCACAGAAGGAATTATTAGTTAATATTTAATGAATAATGTGTGTGTGTGTGTGTGTGTGTGTGTGTATTACATACAGAAGTATTATTATTGAGAAGCATTAGACTTTCCAGCAGTTCTACTCAGGTTAACCGTTCTTTTAAGTGTTTACTACAGTACCTTTCAGTGGCCATATGACTCTTATTTCTTAGAATCTCTATAACTGAGACTCGCCACAGTTTTTCTTGCTCACTAATGTGAACTTTTGCCTTTCACAATTACTCTCCTTCCTGGGCAAAAAAAAGAATCAAATTTTACCTCATTTACTCATATTGGCCCCATTAGACTGACCCAGGGCACCCCTTCTGTGAGTAAAAATTGGATAAAATAGTTTCGGCCTCATTTTCATTCCTGTTTATAACCAACTAAAATCACGCTTGTAATATATTTCATACTGAAACCATATCCTGATTGGAATTCTAGACAGCTGGGCAACACATTTCTTCTACAAAGAAGAAATCTCAAAACAGAAGCCATAGTAGAAACAAACACTAGTTGCATTTCCTGCCTTAAAAAAATTATGCTCAGCAGTTTGAAAAGGCAAAAAAAAAATCTGCAATGAAAATATGAAATCTGCCCATCTCGTCTTTTGCAATCCAAACTTCAGCGTCCTCTGAGGCTGTAACTGCTCATGTTTCCATGAGAGTTGACAACGTAAAGCTGGACAGAGGCCTGAGTTGGTATCTGGTAGCACAGAATTGTCAGTAAACTGTCTTCCTGGTTTATAGCACTGTCAGAATGCAACATACTCAACACAAATTATGCTACATTAGGACCTTTGATTCTGGTGGTTTTGTCCAAGTTGTGTTGTGGAGTTTTTTGAATTAGATAATAAAAGAAATGCATATACTGACCCCTCTCAAATGTTTCTAATCAGGTTATCCTTTGAAAGAAATTTCTGGAGTGCACCCATAACCTTGGTGCACAAACAGTACTTTCCCCTCCATCTACACCCTGGTCTCTGACAGCAGAGCTGACATAGAAGAGAACCAGTACTGTATATAAAGAGGCTGAATTTGCTATTATGGCCTCTCATCTGTGTGTGTACGTGTGTGCATGTGTGTGCAATGAAATAAGGTCACGGTAAGGTGATAATTCCATGAAAGGTGTAAAGCAATATGAAAATGCAACGCATTCTTTAAAAGAGAAACATAAATGATTTTGGTATACCCTTTTTGTTTTAACACCTTTTGTCTCCTTCATTCCACAAGCTTTCCTTTGTAGAAAGCTCTAAATACACATATTTAAAGTGAACAGGCCCTGCCCACCATTAGGCTAGACAAATAAAAACTGATTTGGGGGATTTTCAAGAACAGTTCAGTTGCAATTTATGTATTTCACTGATTTTCTTGAGTGTTATCATCATCAGCAATTCTAAATCAATCATCAATTCTAAATCAATCACCAGTTGAATGATTCAATTTGTTTTAGTTTTCTGTTTGACTCACTAAATCAGTAGGAATTGGATATCCTTACAGTTACAGATAAGATGGCATACAAGTTAAATTCAAAGTGATCACTTTTGAAAACCATTTCCTAACTAGTAATGTTTGTGATAATAAACTTTTCATAATTCATTATGTGGCAGGCACTGTACTAAGTAATTTACTTATATAATGTAATTCATTCTACTATTCCATAGAATAAGTACTATTATTGTTCCCATTTTAAAGATGAGGAGACTAAGGCTTAGAAATGCTAAATAACATCTAAAGGTCATACAACAAGTGAGGGAGCTAACTCCCAAATTTCTCTGACTCAAAGCCTATGCTGAAAACCACAGCCATGATTTGGCATTGTCCATTCATTAATTGTAGATTACCTCCTTATAGAAGTGGAGATCAGTTTTTTTCATGCTACATGCACTTGTTAGTGATTCTGTTTATACCCACCTCCATAAGTGAAAAGCACCATCCTAAGAGTTTGGTTAACACTGTTCAAGAAGGAGAGGTGCCTGAGAAAACACCAAACATTGCAGTTATGAATAAGCCTGGCACTGCCATACTCTGTAGGGCTTTATATATCTATGTTTGGACCAAGACACTGCTTTAACACAATAATACTCCATTACAGCCTTTAGGAAACGCATCCAGGAGTCTCAATTTACTGGGACGTCATTGCATTAGAGAGCAGTGCTCTGCCCTGTTTGTTTTATTTGGAGACAGCTGTCAGTGACATTTTGCTTATGAAACTCTTCTGTTCCATGAAGTCATCCCCCAAAGAAAGCTGGTAAATGACCTTAGATGTCAACCTGTCGTCAGCCTGTGACCCTCAGTTGATTCTTCAGAATGATCTATGACCTGATGGTTTTCTTGTGTGAGGGTACGTTTGTAAAGGACAGGCTTCAACGTGGAGGATGCCACATAACTATCTTGAGGATTTGTCAATGGGTATTGGAAATCTCACCAGGCTGACTTTCACCTCCCCCTGACATCATCACTCTGGTTTGAGCTGCACATTTGGCTTATCACCCCAACTCTAAATGCAGTTCAGGCCCTCTGTGGTATTACTTAGACATTCTCTTTCACCCTTTAAAAACGGAACAAGAAATGCTGGCATCCTTTTTAGAAAATATCAACTATGAAACTTCTCAAACCCATGAGCCAGTGGGAGAACTCTGAAGCACTGCAGGAAGAGCTGACTGGGAATTTTCCAGACTGGTGGTCCTCAGTACACAGTAACAAATATTCCCTTAACCATTTCTCTAAACTTGAAGAAATGGCTTCTTACCAGGATTTTAGACATGTTTTTCCTATATAGAAAAAAAAAATTAAAGGAAGCTTCTAGGGACAACCTCCTTCACTTTTTCATACCAGGAGGAACAAAATATATAAATGCCATAAATCTTCATGGCCAAGAATCTTAATTGTGTGTGTTTGTGTGTATGTGTGCATATGATTGTGTGTATGTTGTTTTAAAATGGAAGAAGGTTTTTTTTCCTCATTAATTTATAGTCTTGTTCTTTGCATATTTTTATTCACCCAGATCTTATTGGCATAATAATCAACATTAAAAATATTGGCTTAAAGAGATGAATTTTGTTATTTTGAACATGCTAAGAATAAGCTTCATCAAAAATAAAGTATTAGAGAAACAATTTTGTGTTACCAACTATAACCAAACTACTTTTATATAGATTCTTGCCACAAAGCAAAGCAAAGCATTAACTTTAGCAGCTATCCCTGTGCTTTTCATATTATTTGCAGCATCAAAAATTGAATAAAAGAGGAAAGAGAGAAAGAATGTGTACAATTGTCTGTTTCATCATGAAATAAGCAATTGGATGAAACAGAAAAAGGTCTGGAAAAGGATTTCAAAACTTCTATTTCTGTCCTCATAAAATAGTTCTCATATCAAGTATAGTCATTTTTCTATTAAGTGTGTTTATACTGCTCTGTTATTATTTTTAAAATGAGGTATTTCCTTAAGCCTACTTTGCTCTCAACCACACAGCAACAAGAAAACAAACTGTGTTATTTGCTTTTTATCCCATTCTGCAGGGCAGTTTTTTGGTAAGTCGAATCATGGATATTGTACCTTTCTGGCTTCCATGTGACAAGATTATCTTTTAACAATGATTTATTTTTCCCATTAAAGCTGAAAAGATCACTTGATCATAAAAGGGCCAGACTCTAACATCGTTCAGGGTTTTGGAAATTTTCTTAGATCTCATTTTTCAGCTACATTGAGTCAGGGAGCTCAAAGACTACTGAAGGCAAAACTTGTATTGCTTTCTAGCTGCTTAAGGAAACATATTATCATTAGTAAATAATGCTGAACACAGAGATCAAAATAATCAGCTCTTTACATTCATACACATTTATATAGTTTTAAGTTTTTACATAATATTATAACTTTATGAATACTTCTAGTGTCCAAAGTACACAAATTCTGACTACTTGTTTAAAAGCAAAATTATACCATACATTTATTATAAATTATATTTTCTAATTCACTACATACCAATCACTAAGGTCTGAGGTGAAACAACTAAAGGCAGAGACCATCTAGTGGGGACAGAGCACAGGATAAGAGTTAATGGAACTGCCTCCTTATCTTGGTTCTGAGCTATTTGTTAGTCTAATAGAAACTATTTTAACCCCTTTGAATTGCAGACTCTTCATTTCCAAAATGGAAATAATAATGAAAACGTGGGGACTTAAAAACTCTGAATCAGCTAGGTGATATTTAGTATTAACTTTAATTCAGATGACAAGTAGTTAGATGAAATCCGATCAATATTACTTAGCTTACTTAGTATAAACTTGATACTAAATATTAATAATGAAGTATGATTTTTGGCTTCCACATGACTGAAATTTTTTTGATGATAATACGATCCGTTTTCTAGGAAGAAAAGCCAAATATAGGGAAGCTTTGGAGACTCCCTACTATCCAATGATTCATCTCATTACTAGCCAAATTCATAGGACTTCTGGGTTCCTAGACACAAAAGAGAAATTTAGTGTTATGGTGTCAGTCAGCTTTTAGGAGATTGCACATTCCAAAAGAATAGCCCCGTGATCATTGGAGAGGGCGAGTGAGGTCTACTGAAATTTTAGGTCCTACTTTAGTTTGGCTTTTCCATGTAGATTTGGCCATTGGGTCCAGAAATTAAATCACTCAGATTATCCAACTGCCAGTCCCCAAGGAAATCCCAAGGATACTTATAAATAGCCATCATCATTATAAATCATTCTGGTCCCCATCAGAATTAATGAGTAGTTACTAAAAAATTTGGGAAAACACACCAAGCTTACTTCTGCTCTATGCTTTATAGCACTGGGAAACCCTGATAACATTTCAGAATTGTATTGGTTATCATCTGCTGCATCACAATGTTACTACCATCTTAACTACTTATAGCAGCACACATTTATTATCTCCCAGTTTTTGTGGGTCAGAAGTCTGGGTATGAATTAGGTGAAACCTCTATAAGGCTACGATTAAGGTGTTGGTCAGGGATGGGTCCTCAACTGGAGGCCCGACTAGGAAAAGTTCTGCTTTCCTGATTGTTAGCAGGATTTAGTTCCTGTGGGTTGTTAGACTTAAGGTTTTAATATTACTGCTGTTGGCCAAAGGCCTGTGGACCTCTCCATAGGTCTTATATAAGATAATCACATATAATCAGGCTATATCCCATCACCTTTTGTGCATTCTAATGGTTAGAGGAAAGTCACAGCGCTTATCCATACCGTAGGGGAGGAGATCACATAAAGCAAAAACCCAAGGAGGGAGGGACAATTGGGGTCATCTTGAAGTCTGTCTGCCACAAGAATTGAGTAGTGACACTTTTCAAAACAGGATTTGGGGGCCCACTCATAGAAACTCTGACATAAAAAGTCTGGGGTTGGAACTATAAGTATATATTTTTAAAGAAAAACTCCTTAGTTGAGTCAAGTGCATAACCAGGTTGGGGAACCCCTGCACAATATCCATCTAGTTTTTTTCTGGCTATATAGTGGAGCCATGACCTATAAGCCATGAGACAAAGGGAATTTATGTTTGAAGAAAGCACAAATAGACTATGAACCCCTATTTTGTTAACCAGTTTTCTAGTGATGTGAGGTTTTTTTTTCTTTGATATTAATTGATGTAATAATGTTCACTTTTATGAGCTCTCAAGTCATTATTTGGAGTATAACTCTAAAACACCATTGATGTAACATGTATGTTATTAATATGATTCAAATTACTGACATATTTTTCACAACTACAATCCTTTTTTAATGCTATAGATTCTGGAATAAATGAAAAAGAAGCATGTTTTACCTAAAGATATACTAACAAGAGTAAGGAGTAAATAATATTTTAAAATGTAGCAGAATAATGCTGATGCTAATAATAGCTAGCAATTAATTGAGAATCTACCACATGACAGGTATGCAAAGCTAATTATCTCTAACCCTCATAAAAGTTTTCAAGGTAGATAAATTTTATTATCCACATTATTCGACATAAGAAAACCATAGCTCAGGAAGATTAAGTAACTTTTCTAAGGCCACAAAATTAATATGTTCTGAAGCCAGACAGTGAACTCACTTTAAATTTACTCTAAAAAATATATTGCTGGTGACTGGGTTCAATTTACCATGGGGGAGGAGTCAGAGAGACATTTTCTCCTTTTTAACATCAAAGAATCAAAACCATTTATTCTCCTTATAATACCACTTATTCTCCTTATAATACTATACTATAATACTATAGGACCAGTCTGTGTGACACTTTTATAAGAGAAAACCTCATTTAAAAGTGTCCTTTTAATAAATAACCCCTAACTTCCTTTGACTTCATCAAGAGTAGGAAGCTTGCTTCATCTTTGTATCCTCAATATAGAAAAGTGCCCAATACTCTGTATGAACTAAAGAAAGCTTTATTCCTACAAAATAAATTAAAAGAATGACATACAAATCAACTCTGTATCAAATGGTGTCATCGGTACATTGTGTTAGGTGCCATTTCTGGGTGTCTCAGTAAAGAAAACTCAAGCTATACTTCACCTTATATTTCTCTCAGACTCCTATAATTTAGTACCTAATTTTAGATTAAAGAGCCAATGTGACAGAAATGAAGAGTAGAGAACCCTGTGTCCCCATTTTCCAGGTTTGATAAGACAAAGCTTGAGGAAAGATGACTTGCTATTCCTCAACAAAGTATGTTATTAACAATTGGCCAAGTCAGGGAAGATATTGGGAGGTGGCATAACCTGGCTTGGCTATCTTGGTTTTCCAAAATGTTGGGAATGACTAGGTAGAAAGAAAAGCAAAACTGGATACATAGTAATGAAAGTACATTGCTCTTCTTAACCCCATTGAATTGTGAAAGTATGCTTTTGTTTTTGTTTATGTACAGGAAGTCCTTGTTGCTGGTAATTACAGCTTCAGTGCAGTGACTCACGTATATTTATATAGCACCTTTTTCCCAAGTGTTCCATGTAGTTTAGAAGCATTTCCTAAAAAAAAAAAAGTGTGCCATAGGGGGATAAAAGCATTCTTTTTACCTCAAAGCTGCATCTTAAAAGGAAATGTTGGAAATATTTTGTAGGGTGTCAGATGGTCACATGTCTTGTTGGGGAGACCACTTCAGGGATGGGGTAGAGGCTTCATCACTGTGTTGTACACCTGAAGCTGATGTTGTAGAATATTGAATGTTAAATGTGATTGAATGTATACATATAGTCATGGGATGAGGAGTACAGTGTGGGAGTGGGGTCAGGGGAGTTGTAATAAATATGTATGATATTGGGGGGAAAGGGGCAGCGAATTGGGAGATGGGTGTTGTCACTTTGAGTGGTAAAAGTATAACAATTTTGCTGTGTTGTAATAAGTAAATAAATAAAATTAAGTTCATTAAAAAGTTTTAAAGAAATGGAAATGTAATAATAGGCACAAGGTCAGGAAATGTTTTTCAAGTCCCCATGTACACCCTGAAGATAAGTGCTCAAAATTTACAAATGCAGGGACTAAAGCAATGCTCAAACAAAAATGTGAATGACCTTGAGTCATGCAGACTTCAAAGCCCATTTCCTTTTGTGCCCTTTTATACATGGGCTCACTGGAGAAAGAGTGGCAGGTACCCCTGTCAATTCTCCTCCTCTCTAAAGGTCCCAACACATCAGGAAAAATATGGAACTGAGAGGTGAATGAGCTCCATAAAGTATTATAAGATTTTGGCTTTTACATCATTCATTCATTTACAGACACCTGAAAAGCTCTTACTATGTGCCAGGATGCTGGAAATACAGCAGTGGATACGGCAAATGACATCGTCATTGATAGAGCCTATTTCCATGGTTATTCCAACCCAATAACCAAGAAGACTGATGACTTATTACATGTAAATTATTGAGAAAAATACCAGGATCTGCAGGCATCACGGTTCTTCTTCCTTCCCACCTCTCTGATGTCACCATGTACCTCTCGCTCATCTCATTATTTGCCAAGCACCATGGCTTCCTGTCTTCCTCAGATACATCAAGCTCATTACTTTGGTTTTTGTTTCTGTCTACCTGAAACATACTTCCTTCAAACCCTCACAAGGCAGTCTTCTCAAAATTGAAGTTACCTTCTTAGCAAGGACGTCCTTGACTAACACATCTGAAACATGCCTCCACCTTACCTACCCAGCCACTCTCCATCTCAATATCTTGTTTTCTTCAGAATGTATCCTACTTGAAACTGGCTTGCTTCTTTATTTGTTGCTTCAGTACCTGCCTTCCTCCCTACACTGTAGCCTCCCTATGATCAAGACCTCAACTGTTTTGGTCACCTAAGTATCCTCAGTTCATCATAGTTGGCACATAATAACCTTCAAACAAATACTCATATATGTTGAATATGAATGAATTCAATAAGTAAATTAACAAAGAATGTTGGACTACCAGTGATGATTAGGTCCTGATCAAAAGATAGCCTTCAGGTTTTAGGACCAGGAAGAAAGAAGTGCAAGCCCAAGAAAAAAAAAATCTTTGAAATCTGAGAGTATCTGTCCAACCAGTCCAGTGAACCGTATACTTCTGCCCCCCTCCCACCTCCACCTGATGTCACAGTCTGAGTGTCTACTATGGACCACATAGAAAAGACTTAGCAAAAAGAGGAGGCAGCTGCCAAACTGAAAGACCAGAGCCAGCCCTAACAGCCCAGCCCATTAGGCCAAGAATGATAATCCAAGCAATGGATGACTCCCAACCGAGGTGGTCTTAAGACCACAGTCTGGACTGTCACCTACTGTGTGAATTTGCAGAGTGTGAGCACTCTCAGTGGCATTGCTTATTGCCAAGGCCCTGCCAATCCCATACTACTCTGCCACAGGACATCTCTGGATCACACTTCAGGTGACTGTCTTGGTCTTGCCATGGCTTAAATAAAGTCATACAAACTGCAGAGCATAAGAGAAGAATCAAGAAAAGAGGAAAATTAGCTTAAAGAATAAAATAAGGCTTAATTTTCCTGATAAAAACTTCAAGTGGGGATTGAGTCATTCAAAAATATTTGTTGAAAGCCTCTTATGAGCCAAGCTCTCTTTGAGGTACTGGGGAGAGCCTGGGGGCAACAGGCTGCGTGGTGTGTTCATTTTGGAGACAAGTGATAGATAATAAGTAAGTACACAAAATGCTTACCGGTCATGCCAAGAATCAAGGAACAGTGATGTGGTAGAAAATAACTGATGGGGATGAGAGGCATGTTCCTTGGATTGGATGATGGGAAGATCTCTTTGAGGAGGAGCCATCTGAGTAGAGAACTGACCTGATAAGAAGGAGAGAGTCATGCAAAGGAGGGAGAGCAGAACAGGCAGAGGGAAAATGGCCCCAGGGAATGAGGGCTTGCATGAGATCAGGACACAGAAGCAGGTGGGCAAAGCCAGCACAGCCAGGCTCTTGCAAATCAAGATAAGAAGTTTTGTCTTTCATTCTATGTCACTGTGGTGGAATGAGATGGCAATCAGGAAATAATTTGATATTATTATTTTTAAATCACTCTGGCTGTTATGGGAAAAAAAAAGTTGTATAGGGCAGGAATAGAAACAGGGAAACAGTTAGGTGGTTATTACAGTAGTTCTGTCAAGAAATAATAGTGACTGATTTATATGAGGTAAACTCCGTATTCCAGTTTGCCTCATTTCCATGTGTCTTCTGAACCATTTCCTTTAGGCAATAAGGGAGAATGAGAACACTGGCCCAAGAGTTAGAAAACCTGGATCAATTTCCATATCCCCTCCTACTAGCTGTGTCTTCTTGCCCAAGTCACTTCATTCTCCCAGGGCAATTTTCTTATCTTTAAATCAAGACTGCCTGTTTTCATGAGATGAGTCAGTCACATGCGATAATGAACCTGTTACATTGGAAAATGCCACACCATAAAAAAATGAAAGTTATATCGAAATATGTCCCTCACAACCACCCTAATGGAGTCGTCTATTATATACAATGAGGTATATGGCTTTTTAGAGGAAAGAGTATTTGATAAAGGGGTAATTTCATATCCTCTTTGGATTATTTAAAATAACTCAGATTTTCTCTGGACCACCTCAAAACCCACAGGAATTGCTGCTTCTCTCAAATCCTATGTTTGCAGTTTCATCTACTCAATACATTATAATCCCATATTATATATGTTGTCATGTATAATTAGCAAAAATTATGTGCATATCTTATCTTCTTAACAGACTGAACACTTCTTAAGAGCAGAGTTCATATCTTTTATGTCTGCCTGTCCTACTTCACCTCAAAGAATATCTTGCACTTGATAGAATCTCTACACATTTTAATTAACTTATTGATTAGATCTAGGGTTGGGCCATATTCTCTAAAATGAAAGTGAGGCATTTTGCACATGCTAGTGACCAGTCTCAAAATGGACTATTCCCCTGCATATTGCTGAATTCTGTTCTAGAAACAATGGCAAGAAATATATAAAATGTTAAGACTAGGTACTGGTGATTTTCATTGTCTCCTTTTTTCCCAAACTGTCCCCTAATTTCCTACAATGAACATATACTGTTTTTGCAATAAGAAATAGATATGTTTTGTTTTAAAGAATGACATAAATCCTCTTTAAGAGAATGGGGTTTACTCCTTCCAACATGCCAAGAGAGAGAATGTCAGTATTTGAGTTCTCCAAAGCATTTTTAAACACTGTCTCACTAGATCTTTATAAGAAAGCTATCCGCTTCATAGATGAACAAAAGTTCCTATGAGGTTAAATGAATTGCCAAAAGTTACATTTGTTCATTCAGCTGATATTTTGAGAAGGCACTATGTGTCTCATGGTAATTCAGGGACATGCTGGATTGAAGGCCCAGCTATGGTTGTCTAACGCCTGATCACCCTCTTGGAGTCTCCCAGGGCAAGCAGGGTGTCCAACAGTCTACTTAACATAATGTCTGTGCAATTCTACAAGGCCCATTGGAATGATTTTGCTTAAATATTGATCTTCCTTGCTGTTTCACCATCTCCTCATCTTTTACATTTCTCCAGATTATCTTTTTGTGGTCTCCTCACCTCCTGCTACATTTTTCCTTAGTGAGTGCCTGCTCTCCCTTCTTGTTAATCTGTCCCTCTCATATTCTGACAACCAGAAAGATTCCCTTACCTTCCTCTGAGACTTAGGATGTTGGAATCCAGTGACCCCTTAGCCATAGGGGAAGGAGTATATATGTATATCATTGTTAGATCTGTCCCAGTGGAAGGAGAAGCGTATTTCTCTTTTTGAGCAAAACACACACCATTCCTGGTTTTGCTGACTGATAAACTCCCTTCTTTAAGACAAATCTCATGATTCCTGGAATAAATCTCAACAGGGATTAGCTTTTTTTTTTTCACTGTGTCTCCATAGCATTTTGTATCTGCAGTTTAGCACTGGTTTTAGTCTAGTTTCCATTACATCTTTCTTCCCTTTCTGACCATTTGATGCTGGAAGATGAGATGGTTTCCATAGTCGCCTCTGGATTCCCCATTATGCCCATCATGTGCCAGATATCTTATAGGCCCTCAATAGAGTTGGACCTGCCAGAACCTCTTATGCCTGCTTGCCTAATACTTAGCCAGGAGAAGTGTATGCCTTGGTATCAACATTACGCTTGTACCCCCAGAGATCTACCTGACTTGAAACTGTGATCAATCATCAGTTAAAGCAAAGAGGGGCCAGTATGACTTTGGGGCCACCAGGTCACCCTCCTTCACTCCTGGCACCTCCAGGATGTTGAGTCTTAATGAAACCACTTTCTCCACAGTCATACCTAAAGTACCCATCTTCTCCATCCTTGTCTACCTCCCCCTTTTCCCTTACTTTCTGCTGAACTTCATCATGCCCATCTCCCAAGAGTCTTCTCAGACTTTCCAATGTAACATTTTGTTAATCTGAGTGTACTAGTTCAGGCTCTCGGCTACTCCTGGGAAGCACGATGTAAGGGGCCTCTGATAATCAGGCCAATAGTGAGCAGATCAAGTCTCCACTTAGGGCATTTTCAACAAGTAATGTTGGCTAAACTCAAATCACACCACTTAGACAACTATAAAGCCAGCCTTGCCTGAAATTTTCTTCATATGACTCAAGAAAATGTATCTCTCACATGTTTACACTTACTTCTGAATCAATATAACCCCTCTGAATCCTAAAGTCAGATCACTGCCCTCACAGCTAATCTAGTTTCCCAGGAATTTCTCCTAATTAAAAATTTTAAAAATACACAAAATGACAACCAAAACACAATAGGCCATATAGAAAGCACTTTAAAAGTGAAATATGCTAGCTAAATAAATTCAAATCTCCAAATTACAAAAATGGAAATTCAAAAATGAAAAAAACAAATACTTCTAGATATCTTTATATTTGTTTCCTGATTTATACCACCTCTTGTTTTTATAAAAGAAATAATACTCAGGTATTCTTCATTTCACTGGGATAAGAAAAGGAAATGTTAACTATAATACAATGCAGTTTCATGACTCAAAAGTCTGTAACTGGTATTAATGAACTTTTAAAATGCTAATTTTAATGTTTACTCCAACAGAAAGATGCCATAAAGCAAAACCTCTCATTTCTTATCTGCTACAAGCAATGTGTTTGTGTTCCTTACAAAATAAAATGCTTGAAATAGGGTATTTGAATGGTGTAAAAGTTTCAAGGACTTCCCTTGTTCACAGTTATTCTTCTAGAGAAAAGAAATTTGTAAAATCACATCTTTTAATGGTCCCTCTGCGTGGAAATGGAAATACTCCCAAATATGTTCCACTGTAGAGAAATCAAAACTAAAATGTAAACTACAAATATGTTAGCCAATTGAGAATATTTATTAACTAAATAATTTAATAGTAAAGAAAATGCCTACTTGATTAATTGTTACAGAGTAAAAATTACAATAAAACTGTCTTGATCAGTGCTTTGCAGAAGCGCCATTACTGTCTGTGCAGTTGTTTAACAAGGATTTAATTGGAAAGATAAGTGAATGCACATTTAAAAGTATTGTTAATTTGCTTTATAATCACCCCATCCTTCACAGTATTGACAGCACAAGGCACAAACCCCTTTCTGTTTTACAAGTATTATTTTCCATATGTGCACCATAAATTCTGAAGCAGTAATTGGAAATTTTATGGGTTTCAACATACCTAGTATAGTGGGTTTCGAGGTACACTCTTCCTGCATCAGAGGTAACTCAGTTCTAATTTGGGAAAGGAGTAACAAATCTGATTTATGTATTTTTTCCATTTAATGTAGATCATGATCATATTTTGTCCACTTCTAGAAAAGTTGCTTCTTTTTTATTTTATTTCTAATAAATCAGGATTGACAAGAGGAAAACAAATGTCTGGGTTACTTTTCACCTGTGACTATGTTATGTTCTTAAAATATACATAAACAGTGGAGATTCTAACCAAGGATGATTTGTAGACTATGGCCATACCAAAACACCTTTTTCTGAAAACAGTTGCACCCAAACCTATTAAAGGAGACAAGAAAACAGGCAAAGCATATGTATGCATTATCTGTACTTCTGTAGCTAAGAACACCAATACTCCCCTCACACTCATGCAGTCCCTAGAATTTGGAATCATCTGGTCAAAAAAGTCCAATCAGTATGGTTTCCACAGCAATGAGAGCATAATGCCTTGGATTTGTAAGAAGTGGGAACCTTGCTAACCAAGTTTCAATTGCCTGAGGCCCAGAGACCTGTGCCATTTTTGAGAGTCTAAAGCTGATTTAGGGAGAGGGTGCTAGAGTATGCTATTTATTTGCTAATAATAAAGGAGCCACAATCCCCAGGTTTTATATCAAAAGAAAAAGAATGAAAGTATGGACCTCATCTTGAAAATGGTGAACTATAATTGAACCCATTTCAAAGGCAAGAATTTTTCCAATTATCTGTTGTCTTTCTGTGGATAAAGGCTGGCCACCCAATCATGATGAAAGGAGAGTATCCCCAAATTCTCTCATGTCAGTAACAGTAAAACTGAAAAGATACAGGGAACATGGTTCCTGTCCCCCTTGGCCATGCCCCCATCCCATTGGAATTGGTAGAAATATCTTTAATTTTGGTTAACCATAGATATGTTTCTGTAGACAGTAAAGATTCAACTATGAAAGCTCAGAAAATATTTTGAGGAACATTTTATTATTAATTATTATTATTATTATCATTATTATTAGTTACAGATGTACAAAACAATGCAGTAGTTTTTTTTCACTCCTTACAATGTGACATCCCCCTCCCCCTCCCCTGCCCTCCCACACCCGATATCATACATATCTATTACAATTCCATTGACTCCATCCCTACACTATATTCCACATCCCATGACTATATATGTGTTAAATTATAGTTGACATATAATATTGTTCAGTGGCAGCTTCAGATGTACAGTGCAGTGGTAAGGCCACTACACCGTCCATGAAGTGGTCTCCCTAAAAAGACATGCATCCATCTAGGAACATTTTCATTAGAATCCTTTTCAGTATAAACTCTTTGCCCAGTTGATAAAACATGATACCTCATATATTGTCATGGCAGAACTTGTTTTTATCTTTAGTTTTGCTATGTTTCTAAACCTCTAAACCTTTCAAATTCATATGAGCTTTTTATGCTTTCAGAGTATATATATATATATATATATATATATATATATATATATATATATTCATATATCTAGATATTTGTCAATAAATGCTAACATTCAACCATTAATAACTCATTATGTGATTCTTTTTTCATTTCTTCCCACACATACACAGTTTTCTCTCAAACACACAATACACAAAAGAAATAATCTTTAAAGTGTGTACACATGTGTGCCTAAATGTCCTGTCTATATAAAATATATATGTGTATACGTATATGCATATATACACACACCACATATACATAAATTCTTCCATGCTGTTTCACTTTCTCTCTCTCTCTCTCTCTCTCTCTCTCTCTCTCTCTCTCTCTCTCTCCATATATATACACACACACACACACACACACACACATATGTATATTTATTTCTGTATTATAAAAACCATACACAAACACACTTTTTTTTTCAAATTTCATGATCAGAGGCATGGATTTTAAAGTGTTTGTCTCGGGTGAAAGTTTGTTTGGGATCAAGACCTTTACATGCTCCATTTCAACTAGACAGAGCTGAGGCTGGTGCAATAATGAAATGTCCAGCTGTCCTTTAATTAACTGAAATGAGAAAAATGTAATGTTTTGATGAGAGAACCAGGATTCTGTGAGGGATAATGGGAAGACTATATGTTTCTGTGCCTTCCTGCATATGACGGAGCCATGGGGTGCAGAAAAGCGATGAGGCTTTTTTATGCTCCAGTAGGGGGAGCTTTCTTTTCCCTACTGTACAAACAGCATGGTGCATGTGTTTAAATATGCCATCCTAAAATGCAGACTTTTCATTTTCATTTTGCAAGTGGGAAATTTCACTATGTGATGGGCACATTACTCTTCTTAGCGACACATTTTGTGCAAACTCATTTGGGAAAGAATAGGAAATTTAGAATACTGCCTTCATATTTCTTTTGGAAATGTTAGCCTGAATCCATTATTTCCAAACCTGATGAGGATTACAGTTCATTTGTATTTCACAGCAACCCATATTGTATTCTGTTTTGTGAAGTAAATAAAAGATGATACTGGTCTAAAAGTGCCTGTATTTTGTTTTCCATATGAATAGCCTTATTCTGAGGGCAAAGGAAAAGGCAAAGGAAGCAGGGACTGAAGTACTTGATTTAGCCTTCTCTAGATGGAATGTGTTATTTTGACAAAGAATTATCTTATAAATAATCTAAGCTGGAGGAGGTGGAATATAAACTCACTTAGGTCACTGAATGCATCCATATTCAAATGACTATATAAAAAGCACTATTTGGTAACACCCAAATCTATATCGCTTTTTAAATTATCTTTAAAATACTCATGGACTAGCCTGATTTGACAGCAGTGTAGGTGGATGCTTATGTGCCAATGAAGGAAATTCTTTATATACAAAATAATTTCCCACCTATCATTTCACTGTGCCTGAAATGCCACAAGTAGAAAATCAATTAACGTGGCTAAGGCAGGAAGGCAAGTAATTTCACCTTTTTTTACTAAGTATAATACAATTGATTATTAGTATCTGATTAGATGGCTGTGTTAACAAAGATACTGAAGCATTTTCCTAAATAAAATAGATTAAGTTCCATAATGTATTAGAGATGTATGGCATAGGCATTATTTTTTTAAAGAAAGATCCTCAATATCCATGTCACATTTTTTTGTCTAGATTATGGTATTGGATTAATAAAAGTTGACTATTCAAATGCAAATATCATATGAGGTTTACACGTTAAGGAAATATCATAAACACAAAACTGTCTCAGGCAGGATAGCATATAACCTAGCATACCTACAAGGGAATACAGCAAAGAACAGGAAATTTTGAAAGAGTTAGAAGAAGGGAGGAGTATATGATAAGAAATGAAATGCTCAGGAGAAGTCCTAGAAAGCTTACAAGCAAAAAAAAAAAAAAAAATTCATATATATATATATATATATATATATATATATATATATATAATATCAATCTAGCTCTAATAATGAGTTAGATGAAAAATCCATATTTTATTTAACAATTTTACCAAGACTAGCACTAAATTCCTCCTTTGGTGGAAGGTAACATTAGACAATTTGGGTTGACTCTTGTTCATTATGGCAACCATATATTGAGTTGATTCCCATTGGAATGACAAGAAGTCCAAAAATAATTTCCCCTAAGAAATGGTCCATCCCAATTAAAGACTTCAGCTGATACTACTATATGTAAAGACTTTTGTCTTTAAAGCTGTTATCTAACTGTGGATAGACATAACACCTCTTTCTTTTATTTGAAAATAAAAGCAAGTCACCTGAAATAGAGAAAAACTAAAGTAATATGTCTAGCCACAGCCTTCCCACTTTACTTTCACTTAGTTTGGGCTTATTTTCATAAAGACACAGTTTTGGACAGACCCTGAAAACAATAAATGATACCTGACATTTATACAATATCTCAATATTCAATTTGTCTCTTGACTTTTAATATGCTATCCACCCATTCTTTATATCCACTGAAATATAGTCCCATTCACTGAGAACTATAATGAAATGTTGACTTTTTTTATTTATTGACATATTTGGTCTTTCAATATATGAGAGTGCAGCAGCTGAAAAACAGCACCATTCAGGAAACAAAATATTAAATGAAAAGTACAAGTGAGTCAGTTAGAACTTTTGATTTTAAGAGACATAAAACCAGTCCAAATTGTCTTAAACGAACAAAAATCTTTTTTCCATGTAACTCGTAAGTTTAGAAAATGACCAAGGTTTAAGCATGACTAAATTTTGGGCTAAACAGCCTCTTCAGGACCCAGTTTCTCTTGATCTCTCAGCTCTGCTCTCCTTCCTGTTATCTTCCTTCTCAGGTTTCACATGGTGGTAAAATGGCTACAGTATCTCTGGATCAACATGGTCCCTACTGCTAGTTCATCAGGAATGTCTTTTCCCAGCAAGTTTGACTACTAATGACCAAAATTGCATCATTAACCAATACCCTTTGGATCAACCACTGTGACTAAGGAGATGGAATGGGCTCATTGGCTTAGAAGAAGGTCACGTGCTGCATACTTGAGGGTAGAGGTAGAGTCTCATTCAGGGCACATGAATTGGAATGAAGGAGGAGGATGTTCCCCCGAGAATACTTGGTATATAATATCTAGAAGTAAGATGCTCTCTACAATAAGTAAATGAGTTTTTACACTTAAGACAATGGGTGCCATGCCATGGAGATTGGTGTATGAAAGAGATATCAGGCGTTGCTCAAGCAATGCTTTTACTTTCAAGAAATCCTCAAATATACTTAAAACTTTCACAGGGTTTGGGGGCTTTTTAAAAATATGCAGTAATTGCTTTGGGAGATGATATACACAATCTTTGCTGTAACTGATAGGTGCAGGACAGGGGTAATTGCATCCTAGTTAAGTTGGTTAGCTTGCTCAGGCACCATATGGGCTCTCAAATCTCCTCAGCATCCATTAATATATAATCTTTGAAATGCTTTAGGAGCAAAACCCACATGCTTTCAAGGTATTTGGGCCTACCAACATTGAAAACAAAAGAAAAACTATCCTTGAAGCCAAGCACACAATGGTATGCAAGCACGTATGCACCAAGATATATAAATTACAACATCGAATATGAAATAGGATAGACTTATCCTTGGACAGGTGAAGGTAATTACTGGGAGGGTCAGAGTAATGATGTAGAACTATGTACCTGAGAACCGAGTTAGGCATGATAACAAATGCAATCCAGCAAATGATGTGACAGAATAGTATTGAGACCTTTGGTGATTCTACGGTGTCTAGAAATTCCCAGTGACTCTCTGTACATAGGGGGAAGGTGTTTTTTTTTTTGTTTGATATTTTTGGTCATTGTTAATGGCATCTGTGCAGAAGATGCCTTCATATAAGAAGAGAAAACTGTTTTTGTTGTATCAGGGACACATGACAAAGCATTCAAATGTAATGCAAATAATTGCAAACTGATGTATCCAGCAGTTTAAAAATTGAATAAATAATTTAGCTTTTACACATGGGTGATCTTTGCTAAAAAACTACAAATCAGAACCATTCCATTTGAATCTATTTTATTTTGTTAATAGATGAGCTAATATGATAGCCATTTAATTGTATAATGTATTATTAGCCATTTTCTTTGGCATACCATTAACTTTAAATAGTATTAATATTTAACATTCCATAATACATACTACAAAGTTTTTATTTTTTTCCAGCTGAACAGAAAACGTGCATTAATAGTAAATTTCTTTACAGTGAGTTTTAAGATGCTCAGTATGCAAAACCTATTGCATTTATACTGTTTGATCAAAAATACTCAAAATGCCATACCATAGTATGATGACAATGATGCCAAAACTGTATTATGATTTTATATTCAAATACAATGTATTGTATAATTAGGCATAATTGTGTAATTTGAATATTTAAGAGAGCATTTAAGATGTGATAGGAGGCATCTAAGTACATTGACTTCTCAGGGATGGTAAATCAGAGGGTGTAAAGTTGAGATTAATATTTTTTATTGAATTGGAAACTAATCCAAATATGAGTTTGCTAAAAGAGGACTTATAGCTGACTTGTATCATAGACATTGTCTTGGCAAATCTGAATCTGTTTGAATTTGAGCTACCACAGTTTTCTCTCCTTGAGAAAACACTGTCAGTCTTTAGTTAGTTGAGTTAGGGCACAGTGCTTCTAGTCTCTCTGCGTGTCGGTTTAATGCTTTGTATTCTGTGGATATAGATTGTGCCCTTAATTCAAGTCAACTTTCTCAGAAATGTGTGCTCATGACCATAAGGGAGCTGAACCAGAAATAATAAATGGAGGAACACAGGTCCATCCCTATTTCTAGAAAGACTACTCAAAGGATACACCCCACATGGAGGAAATCAGTTAGATACTTTGTGAAGAGAGCCCAGTGTGAGAAGGCAAACTTTTTAAACAGAAGAGGAATCACGATTTCTTTTTAATGAATATTTTGGAGGAATGTATTTTTAGGTGAGCAAAAATTAAGGTTCTGAGCTTTTCCTAGCCTTCCCCACACAGAGCTTCTCCCTCTGTTACCAGCACTGTAGCATTTGTTTTTTTGTTCTTGTTGCTGTTTATTTGTTTAAATATAGTTTTATTATTATTAAGAAAAAACGCTGGGAGTTGAGAAAAAACTTTTTATTTCCAATCTTGCCTCAATTTTCAATGATCTGAATACAGGGCCAACAGGTTAGGTTTATGGTATATTCTAAAATTAGAGGATAAACTCATGCAATTTTTTTTCTATTTCATATTTATTTAGAAGTGACTTAGTGAGCCAAGGATGGAAAGGTAAAAGTAATTTTCCCAACTCACAATATTCAATATGTCAATTTTTTCAGAGATTTGCACTATCACAATTAAATAGGAAATGAAAAGACAAAATTTAACTAAAAGTCTCCTGGATCTGTGATTACCAAAGACAGATAAATTTCTCAAGTTCATCATGTTCTCTAGTAGCTGACGATATCCAATTATTTTCAACCCACACCCAACAGGAATCTTATGCTCCTGCAAGTGAGTGTAATTATTACAGAGAGGAAATGGTGTGTTTATTTCCACATCTATGACTTGCTGGTGCCAACAGATTTCATGTTCTGGGTCTTTTGTTTTCCTGAGATTCTCTTGCTTAGACCATTTTGCAAAACTCAAGTTCCAAATTCCTTGGATGAATTCAGCCTATTTCCTATTCTTCCCTCTTTTACATGTTTTTTTATACATATTTTATAACTAATGCTTTAAAATGAATTGTTCTATCTTTTAGTTTCTTGTATCATTACATATATAAGTACATGATATGAATTATTATATGCAATTTTCTCTTTATAGTATTCATGCACTTATGCACTGTCTCCCCAACCAAAACAATCTGGATCCTCATTGATAGGGTCATATCTTATTCTACATTTTTTACCCTCAAAATGATCAGAAGAATGATTGTGACATAATGGATGCATATTAATGATGGTGATAATAACTAATGTTTATTACTATGTGTTAGGTACTGTGTGTGCTAAGTGTTTGACCAGCATTATCTTACTAATCATCACAACAATCCAATGTAACAGATGCTAGTATCATTACCATCTTCAGATGAAGAGACTGAGAAATAATGAAATGAGGAACTTGACTGAGGGCATAGAGCTGGTAACCAGATTCAAACACAGATATGCTTAAACAGAGTCCATGTTTTCAAGCATAGTTGATCAATTAATTTGCTCCACAAAAAGGCAAAAGATGCAGGAGCCAAGTTACATCTATTCCAGTATACTATAATCTCTGTTAGACAAGTTACAATACTCTGTAACTTCACTTTACAAAAGCTGTGCTCATGGTGTCAAACCAGTAACGTGCTGTGCCTGCCAGATAACTGCAAAATACTTGTACACCCTATAGTCCCTTCCCAGAATATACTTCCACCCTACAGCACCCCAAATATATGCAAATCTCTTGTTTATCCTTCAAAATCAAGCTAACATCATCAAAAGCATCACCTCTTTAAAACTGTCCTTAAATCCCTCAGGCAGAGATAACCCCTTCTTTCCTGCTTTGCAGTCCTTCCATTTATCCACGCTTTTATCATAGCATTTAGTATCATATAGTCATTTACTTATTTATTTGCCTGTCTCCATCTTCTTACTTGAAGAGTTTGAATTCCATAAGGGCAAGTGCTACGTCTCACCTTTGCTGATACTACCTGGCATAAGAACTAGTGTAGAAGTGAGGACATGATTTTTCATTTCATTAAAGTGATAGAAATATTGATTAAACCTTTTTTAGAGACAAACTCAAGTATTGGGTGATGGGAGAACAGAAAAAAAAAATCTACTGTTGCCAGCACCTCAAATTGCAGATCCCATTCAACAAATCAGAAGCCTTTCTCTTAACTGGACTCAACCTCCTTAGAACACAATTTAACCATATTTGGTGTTTTAAATGAGTTATTGCAAAAAGAAAAACATGCAGTTTATTTATATATGAAATTAGCTGCTCTAACTTCTGGGTCCCCTGTCATCTCTCTCAGCTTCACATTCTCCGAATCTTTGGAAGAGCAAACATATCTTCTTCAAAGACAATCCCTTAAAACTTTCCAAGGATTGGAACTTCTCTCACAATCACTTCACTGGTGGGGAGAGGATTTGAAGGGATGGGAACAGGGCCATTTCTACTTCTGAAAGATATTGGGTTAGAATAGATTGCATGTCTAAGAACTCTGGAAGATGGTAACTGCCATTTAGCATTCGTTCATTTCAAGTGTTTATGCTGCAGTGGAGTTCTTGCTTCAGCACACTGAGCAGTCCCATTTGAGTCCAATATTGGATGTAGTGTAAGATACGCACGTCTTTGACATTATAAGACTTTATATTTCAAACCCCTGTATCTTGCATCTTTATGTTTGACAGTTGGTGTCCTGTAAGTCAATGGCCAGTAAGAGGCATGATTGCACTAAATTGGAAGCATGAGGCAAAGGGGTGTGTTTTTATTAAGGGGCCAGGGAGGGAAATTTGAGGGTAGTGGGTTAGAAGAAATCATCCACAGATGCTGATCCCTGTCTGTTAGTGGATGGGATTTTTGAATTGTGGTAATTCCTGTTTCTGTGACAGTTCATCAAAAATTGAGGCACCACATTTGAAAATTACCCATGGTTTCATTTCTAAACTAGATGCAGACCCTGTGCCTTTGATTATTAGAATTATTCAACTCACTCAGTGGGACAATGGGGAGGGGCATTGGTGAATACTACCCCGACTGATATTCTCTAAGAGATTTCATTACAGAAGCACTAGACAGCAGAGCAAACTTCATCACTTTTTAACAGGTGTCATCTGAGCACATGGCAGCAACTGATGAGCGAGCCCAAGTGACAATTTGGAAATGCATTTCTCTCCTTCAGAAATGTCTATGTGGGTGAGGGGGGCAATCAGACTGAAAGATGCAGAGACAAACTATTCTCTTCTTATTTTAAGCATTTTTAGATGAATTGTGGAAGTAACTCAGCAAATGTCTTCAGGCTTCTCCCCTCTTCCCAAAATTTCTTCTTTAAAAATAATATAAAATACATCTCCTAGCAGCCTGCCAGTGGGTGAGGAAGGGATAGCACTTCACAAACTTTTCGCAGGTAACACCAGCTCCATAGCTCCTTTAGCACAAGCTCAAGCTCCAAGACTGCCTTCCTTTCATGCCACCTAACACTGACTGGGGTTAAGTCCCAAATTGTTCTTCAGGGATAGGAGAAAAATCAGATGGAGGTGGTGTGGAAAAGGAGAGGAGATAAGTGTTGGTTGGCCATATCTACTGCAAGAAAAGCATTTCTTCCCTGGTCTCCTGTAGAGCTGTGCTACACAGCACCACTGTAAAGAGACAGGACACACGAGCACCACTGTAAAGAGACAGGACTTAAACTGTAAGAGGGATTTCAAGAGAAGTGGGCTGGATTCACATAGGAGCATGTCAGAGATTATTTAAGTGGCCGGTAATATAAACATCATGCTACTAACACAGAACAGTTTATCACATAAATATAATTGTCTTCTTTTAGAAGAATAATAAAAGCTGAATCCATATGTTACGTATTATTTAAAATTGTTTCTGCAAGATATATTAGTCCCACAGAAGAAGCAATTCTTCCACCAGAGGAGGACAACAGCCGTTTTATTATAGTGCATTGGCATTTGTTTAATTTGTTTGTTCCCAGTAGTAGTTTCACAGATTTTTATGAACTGTTACTTTTATAGAAAGTCAAGTTCCTCATGATGGATGTTGCTTGCATTCATTAAAAAAATAAAAAAATAAATCAAAAAGGTGGATGGCATGGATTTACTTAACAGAATCTGTTTAAGCCAATGTTTCTGAATTCTTAGACAAATCGAAAATTAATGTAGGAAGTCAGGTTCTGTTGGGGATATTTCTAAGATTTTTGTCTGAGTTTATTTAAACATAGATATCAAGTTAAAGCTCATACTGGAAGACCTCTAGTGAGCAAAGATAAACTAGCAAATTTTATATTTGGAAATAATTCTGAATAAAAGAGTTCTCCAAGGTTTTTTTGTTTTTATTTTTTTGAACTGGTTACTACCAAATACTAATTTTATTTATTTATAATTAAGTATCTACTATTAACTTTTAGGCATTTTAGCACTTAAGAAAATTAGTTTTTCTTGTCATTTCTTACAATTTCAACTAAACCTTTTTTTTTAAACCTATATTGAGACTTTCCTAGGTAAATTTGAAATTTTAAAAATTGAAACATGATTTGTATTTTCCATTCACTGATAGATTAAATAATTGCAGTATGAAAAAAAATCTCACCAAAGAGTCAGTGCCTCCATGAACTGCTAAACATGCTTTCTATTCAAGTCAGATGTTTGGAAAGGAGTGTAACAAGGGTAAATAAGTATCCAAAAGAGCTTGAATAAAGCTGTCCTGACAGGGCAGATGCAAGGCAGGAAGGAGAATCAGTAGATCCAAAGTCTTATGATATCAAAGTATGTGAACATTCACAATCTATTCATTTGCAGCTTCCTGGTAAAAAAAAAAAAAAAAAAATTCTAGAAGAGACTAACAACATTATTGCAACATAATCTAGACAATTAGAGCATTAAAAATCTGACACTATAGCACATATCTACCAAAGCTAGTTGAAGACAAGCTATCATTTTGCAAAGTAATCTTTATGTATGTAAATAATTTGTTATAATTCTGTTATTCTCATTGCAAGATTTTAAATCTAAGTACCTGAATAATTCTGAAAATGAAGTATGATTAGATTAGAGCCACAAGCAGGTAAAATCTGCAATTCTAAATAGTCCCCAATAATTTATATTCGGCTTTGGAATATGTCACAGACATCTTTGTCTTTGTGTTATGAAAACAATTTCACATTTCCTAAGCATATTGATAAATGCACAGAGAGATGGATCAGAAACATACTGAGTGTTGAGAAATCATCCTGAAATTTAAAATGCCCTTTCTGAATTTAGACAAATGCAAGATAAATCCTACAGGAGGTTCCCAGTTCCACAGATGACTGAAACTGAAATAACACAGAGTATTGCTTAGTACCAGGTCTTTCCTTCATAATTGTGTATTGACTGAATGAGGGATGATAAAAACACCTCTGTCCTGATTTTACGCAGCTATGTTTGTTTGTTAAAAGAATATTTTAAAACGTTCTTTGTAATAAAATGCTAATTAACTGTCACTAAAATTCAAACAATAAAAAAGTAGACAAAGAAAAAAAATTGTCCACTAGACACTCCATAAATAAATGCATACCTAAATACACACATGAATAAATATGTTTATAGTTAGTAAACGACATTCTAAATGTCCCTTTATATATTGATATAGAGAGACAGAGATGGATAAGCAGATAAAAATATGGTTCTGCCACAATGGTTATTCCTTAGTCAAATACTTCATGTTTAGTTTTACTGGAATTTTAAGAAAAACAATTTAAATGAACTTGAAAGATTGGCTAAACTTCAAATAAATGTTTATCTAATCCCCCCACCCCAAATATTCATCCCTAGAAGATAACTTAGCCTTAAGAAAAATGTTAGGAAATGAAAGTACCAAAAAAATCATTTCCATTGTAGACCAAATCTTTTGTTATACTTTTATAAGAAAATTAGTGCAGGGTATTCTCTCTCCAAATGATCTTCTTAAGGGTCTTATTATTGACAGGATTATCAGCCACATTTGTAATAATTATCCTCAGTGTTGTTTAGACTTAGTTCTATGCTGCAAAGGAAAAAAATGCTCACACCTAGTCATTTTACCAAACTTTCTTGACTCTCAAGTGCTTCATTTCATTTTTCTATTTATTACATTTCATCATCCAGTTCCATTTCCAAGAAAGAATTATGACTGGGTTACTCTTAATTTTCTAAATGAGTCTCTCTGATTTTTGCAACCTTTTTATCTGGCACTGGGTGTTGTTGGGAGTATTATGAGACCAACCTTTTTTTCCCTTTTATTATATTGTGATTTACCTGTGCTGCCTTGAAAACCATGTGGCTTTTCATTTATCCTTATATTTCAGTAGCTCTATTAGGTTATGTTAGAGTTAGACTAATCATCCTATATCAATTTTTCCTGGGACTAAATGTATCCTTTCAGTAAGCCTATGTAAGTCCTTCTCTATTTCCAAAAACTTTTCTTCTATTACATCTTTGTTTTTGTTTTTTTTGTTGTTGTTGTTCCATTTGCTCTTTAATCTTCTTCAAGAGCACTAGTTTTATTGGTCTTCTGTGCAATAATCACCTTTATCATATATATAATTATTCATAAATATATTTGATATCTTTCGTCTTTTCCTTTTCATTTTGCACAATTTCTTGTAGTTTGTATACCATTTTGTGTTTTTAATTATGAATTCTATTTTGCTTCTACTTTGACATTTATACTTTTTTATTCCACTTATTTCCTGAGTTCTATCAACTTGCTTTTCCTCACTTTGAATACTTATAGCTCTTTTAAAACCTCTTTTCTGATACATTATATGTAAATAATTTCTTTGAAATTAGATAACTATAGCTCTTTTTAAAACCTCTTTTCTGATACATTATATGTAAATAATTTCTTTGAAATTAGATAACTATAGCTCTTTTTAAAACCTCTTTTCTCATACATTATATGTAAATAATTTCTTTGAAATTAGATAACTATATGTCTGAACTCTCCTGGTTCCTTGATTAATTCCTCTTATGGTTTTTACTGTTTTATGATTTTTACTGTCTTTTTACTTTTTATTCTTGTCTAATCAATGATTCCGTGATGCTTCTGTAATCCCTATTTATCTTTTTCCAGTACTACTAATCCTTAAATAGGGCCATGCAATCAATCAATCTCAATATCTAGCTTTCCATCTCTCTCTGTCCCTTTCTCTCCCTCTCTCCCTCTCTCCTTATCTCCCTCTCTCCCTCTCGTCCCCTTTCTCTCTTTCCACACAGCTCTGTGTATTGAAATCTAGCAGTTTCTGTCTCCTCTCCCTCCTTCATGCAGCTTTCTCCTTTGGAACTCTTTCAATGCTAGCAGACTGGGTAATCAACAGTAAAATGGTTTTGCCTTCTGTGAGATCTTCCTTGATGTTCTATGGCATAAAACTTCTAGGGTATTTCCCTACTTACAGGGTGCACCCATTCCCATGGCCTTGTACTCTCATCAGGTCATCAGATATCACTGTAAAGACTGACCCTTTAAGGGATCTCTTTCCTCTTCCATTTCCAAAGTTTGTGTTAGCTCTCAGATGCTCTCCTCATTTTGGTATAGACACCAGTGTTTTACAGTACACATGACTGGTTATGGTTTTGAGACTGTCGCTATTTTTGTTTTATTACAGATTGGGGATTTTTCTTGTTAGTGTTGTGGTTCCCTATTTTTCAGTCTTTATTGCTTTTGGTATGTTTTCAAGGCACTTAATTCAAATGCTTTATAAAGGAAGTAATATAGCACCTCTGTTCCTCTAGACTTCTGAAGTTTGTGTCCCTGTGCTTTGAAGTGTCTTCAAATATTCCTGAAAAAAATCTTTTTTTCTAATGAACTAATTTAAACAAATCAAATATACCACTCTTTCCCAAGTCTTCCTTGCTTTAGTTGACTCCATCTTTCCCCAAATGAAAGACAAAGACCTTCCATTCTTTCATCTTCCCTCTTTCATAACAGTTCCAATGACATTCTCTTTGTCAGAACTGAATGCAGACATGTGGACACCCCTGAAGGGTTAATAATTTTGCACTGTGGTCACACTTGTCATTTGGCCACCAATGCAAACCAATAAATTGTCACTTCATTAAACTGGTATAAATATTTATTAAACATTTTTTTAGAGACAAACTCAAGTATTGGGTGATGAAAGAGCAGCAAAAAGTCTACTGTTGCCAGAACCTCAGCTTGCAGACCCCACTCAACAAATTAAAAGCCTTTCTGTTAGCTGGACTCAACCTCCTCAGAACACAATTTTACAATATTTTGGTTTTACTCAAGCATAACCAGTTAGGATTTTAGTCCCTTTCCTCCTTCTCAAACAGCTTATCAAAGAACCATATGTAATTCTCTTCCTAAGAGAAGGTCTAGTAATATAAATTTCCCCTGCACTTTACATTGTAAGTGATGTTTTAGGCTCCCTTTGGACAGGTGCTCAGGGGCATCAGTGGTACCTACTGGACAGCTAACCGATGCCCCCCATCACACCACTGGACAGCCCCTCCATCTGGCTCTCTACCCTTCATCACATTCCAGAGCAGCCATCTCAATTGCTCTAAGTATTTATGTTTACAAATTATTTACTTTCTTCTAAATAAATTAGAGAAGAATTTTTTTTTTCATAAAAAAAAAAAAAAAGTGACACTCCATTGCATCCCGATTTGTTTTTAGGAGCAGAAAAGAAAGTTGTGGTTTTCTAATTACTGAGATTAAATAATAAGCATCCTGAGCAAGCCCGTCAGAAATTCTCCTGCAAAGAAACACCACCTGTACTATGATGAGCAATAAATGATTCTGGAACCTGTTCTTTTCTGCCCAGTTTAATTGGTCTGTTTTCTGGCTTGGGCAAGTTCCCAATGTTCTTTAATAAATATACATTCAGGTTTGTCCTCCCCAACCATATGTCATCTCATATGGGCTTTTTAAACTTACTTCCTGATTCAAGACACTGAGTCAAGACTTAAAAAGGCTTTAAAGGTCCCTCATCTTTATTTCACCTATTGAACTCCGCTTGATAAAGTTCAGCTTTGGGCCCTGTTCTCTACCCACTCTTTCCTCAGAGAACTTGCAGAGTTCAACTGTCACCTGCAATCAAATTATTCCAAAACCTTCCTTTCTATCCCTTAATTCCCACCTTTCAACACATTATTAGAAGTGTAATTTTCATTGCCTGAAAAATATATCTCCACTTAAGTGGTCACTAGTCACTGGAATGATAGAGAAACTTAATCTGTGTTCTAAAAAGTCCATTTCCTCTGTGTACACTCTACTGCCTACAGAAATCGACTGCTCTGCCTATCCTAAAATGACAAGTTTGACTCATTTCCAATATTTGCCTTTTTACTATTCCAACCACTACAGTTTTAACAGCATTTCTTGAAGCCTTATTATGTACCAGGCATGGCATGGTGTGCTTTACAAATATTATCTCATTTCATAATCACAGAACATGGAGAGGTAGGCATTATTATCTCAGATGTACTGATAAGGAAACTGAGAGTGAGGTTAATTTGCCCAAGGAAACACAGCTAGTATATGACAGAGCCAAGATCCAAACATGGGATTGACTAAATCTAAACTCAGTGCAGTCTTAGTAACATTGTGTATTGTTGTCTTAAATTCTGTCTCTCTTTAGATCTAGAATAGGCTTCTTGAGTCTGTAGTCATTCTCCTTTCAACAAACATTAGGTCTTTGGCACAAGGCAACAATACAAAAATGAATGAGATGCGGTCCCTGATTAGAGGACTTTGAGAGCTAGTGAGAAACAGAGGCACTCAAGTTCATTGGAGGGAGAGGGGGCACTTTTTTTTATGAATCAGTGAGTTCTATTATTATGTCAAATAGTTAACGTTCAGTAGTTAATACATATATATTTTTGTTCTCTCCCTTGATTCAGTACCTATTGCAGATGATAACCTCACTTGGGGAACACAACTTGTCATTTTTCTAATTTATATTCTACTCAGGAACTACTCACAAAAATTAGGCATCCAATCCAGGGCTTTGTTCTCTACAAGTGATGACTTATATAGGATATCATGTGTATTCAGGAGCTGGAAAAAAAATTATTCTTGTAAATTTAAAAAAAAACACAAAAAAACCGATTTGGTACATCACATCCACCTTACTGTTCACAATTACTTTATTAATTATGCTTGCTACTAATCCTTTTCTACTAACTTATGTTCTATCCAGAGAATCCTCTTACCCAATCCATTGGTTTTGCTTTTCATTCTTCAGTAAAGTTTCCAAAATGTGTTCATTAATTCACAAAATTAGATTGTAACAATCACAACATTTTATTTCTAGGCACGAAATAATATGTGCTTTAAAATGTATTCACAGTGTGTTGGGGTAAATTTGAGCCTTGCGTGTATACATGGTACAGCCTTAAATAGGTTAAAATGTCTCAGGACTCTGTTTCTTCAAATATAACATAAACTTGATAATACTTCCTACTTCATGTAGTTTTGATATAAAACACAAATAAGATAAATCATTATAATTATTTATTATCATTCTGCAAGTGTTGCTGGGATAAAATTTCTTATAACTCTATTTTGAGAAGATTTATATTTAAAGAAACTTTCTTTTTCCACTTTGCCCAAATAAAGCAGCATAATTCATTCCTCTGCTTCAAATGATATTATATTCAGTATTTCCTGGTTGATGTACTGTTTCGGAGTGATAGTCAAATACCACTCCATAATTCCTTCTAATTTTTTCTAATATGAATCCTAGTATATCCTAGTATAGTATAATAAGAGGTTTATTGATAAACAATTTATTTTTCAAATTATATTCTGATATAATTAGGTGAACTATCTTTATTTTTCCAGATATTTATTACCTTGTGTGTGTTTAACTTTACAACTCAGTAAGAAATTATAGTATCATTTTGGAAAATCTCCAGTCAAACTCTGATCTTTGCCTATGATGTATCTGGTTCTATTTAACTGAAATGGGGGAACTGAATACTTTTAGATTTTTCTGCTATTCTTAGTTGACTATTTGACTTTCGTTGTGTCATTCCGTAAGAAACCTTGACAAGTTAAATTTATCCACACAGAAACCTGTGGTTAAGAGACCTGTGAGACGACTATAATTTCCTTCCCATTAGTTTCAATGAATTCCATGCATGTGAAAGAGTACATGGAAAGCGGAGCCTGGAGCCCTGCGTTTCCCGTTGTGCAGGTATATTGAGGAGAGAGATATAGTCCAGGTCTCCTTACGTTGTTCCTCTGCAGCACATTACCGTTAATCCTCCTTTGAGCAAATACAGACTAGAGCAGCTATGCCAAGAATTGGAGCTTTTAACTCTTTGAACACAATAGGCCTATGGGCATGTAGCTTACTCTTTGCAAAAAAAATCTGTGAAATGGTTAATATAAAATGTGTCTATTGTAGCCATTGTGAACCAGAAGAATTGAGCTGTAGCCAGCATTTATTTTAGCATCATTTTTGCCATCTGGATTCTTTTGTAGGGAAGGAAACATTTGAGGGGAATTGCCTTTAGTCACAAAGGTGATTTGACTTTCCTCCCTATTTATATGTTACTCATCCCGAAGGCGCCATTGTTCCAAGTTCCATAAAGGGATAAGAGTTTTCTACTGTTGCTTTAAACTTTTGGTAGCTTGGAGACCTTGAAGAGAATATGAGAAGGTATATTAAACATTTCTGTGGACAAAGCACATTGGCCTATATATGGAAAAATCAACTACACAATTTAAGTCAGGTGAAACACCATGCAACCAGCCACTCAGAGAGTGCCAATCACCCTCTACTCATTGGCTCTTTCCTAAATAACACACCATATGATATGGAACACCATTTGGAGATCAGCAATCAAATTCAAAAATCTTATTGGCCATATACTATCAAATGTTTTAGGTACTGATTCAATCCATTCCTCAGCATTGAAGCAAAAAACAAAAATATGACTAAAGCCCAGAAATCATAATTTCTAGCCCCCTTTGAACTGAGGCAAAGTAGACTAATTCAAAGACAGTGATGAGCTTTGATCACACAAATGTAAAGATTAAAACTTGAGGAGATTGGCATTCACATCTAGGACTTATAAATTTCATTTGAAATTTGAATGAAAGGCCTTTTTACGTTAGTATGGTTTAATTTATTTTATTGTTATGTTTATAGGATTCAGAACTAATGGTTATTTTGTGATTATTATAAGATCAGTTAATTTTTATCTTATATGAGAGCTCTTTAACAACACTATATTAATTAAATCTTTCATCTGAATAAAGGGTTTAAATAGTACAATGGGAGGGAGGCAAAATTTGTGGGATCCTCAGCCATACAATATATTATTTTAATATATATTTAAATAACAGTATTTGTTGAGTACTAACTCCTGGAACGTATAAAGGAAGTACCCACATGTAAAACTATTTTAAACCAAAAACAAACTAATAGATGAACAAAAGCAAAATAATATAATATATACAAAATGTTTTTGTGCTATTCACATACACACTAAAAGAATCATGGGAATGGACATGAAAATTACCAGTATATAATTCCAAATATTTACCCCTAATAGTCTGAATTGAGCATGGATACCTTACTTAACTCTTGAGCAGGAATGTGTGACATTTCAAAACTAAGAAGAAATTATAAAGTCAGAAGGTAAATGTTAAAATACATATATATGTGTGTGCATGTGTGTGCGTGTATGGATGTATTAATCTCATGATTAAAAGGAGGAAAAAAGAGCCTTTAAAGTTTCCATTATCCATTATGTCAGGTAGCAAATATCTTCTCAATGTAACTCCAGACATTAAATCTGTCGAGAGGAATGCTGTAAAATAAATGTCTGGGATACCTTCATAAACAAAAATCTTATTTCCATAATTCATACAGCTGGCTGGCATTTATTGGCACGTCAGGTGCAATGGGGACATTTCAGGAACATTAACATGTACAGCATCATTTGTCAACAAAGCAACAATGTAAGCAAATCGTTCAGAACTCATACAGATTTACAGCTTTCTCTGCCAGCTGCTAATTACGGTGTGCTCGGCCTATTTGGTATGGTCTTTTTATTGGAAAATGACAAAGGGGTTATAGTATCCCAGTTTGGAATATAGATGTGGCTTTTAGTAATAATATGAGTGTAATATGACCATGTAGCTTGGAGTTGTGATCCAGTTTTGCTGGTCTTATAATTGATCAGCTTTGATTGATGAAGGACAAATACAAATTCACAGCCTATTTCATTTCTGATGTAAGAAACCTCTCAAACAAAGGGAAAACTGGAAAAAATTATCAAAGACCATATCATAGCAGTTCTTAATGTTTTCCCCTATAGAACATGACACATAGTATTTACTTCTCAAAGAAAAGCTGGTGTGTTGATTGCTGATGGAGTGAATGTTACAGGAGCCTATACGTTTCAGATTCTAGGTTGCGCTTTGAACAATGAGGAAGGCCTTCCACAAATATGCTTAAATAATGGTAAGGTCATGACATAAGGTGACAAATGTCAGCACCATCTAAGTTAACATCTATAATCACCCCCTGCTTAAGTTGTTCAGTTTTAGGAAAAGACACAACTGTGCAAGCAAATGATGAAGTGTCAACTCTACCTTCAAATTCTCTGGATTGTGCCAAGATATATTATAATCCATAAAATGAATAGTGCTGCTGCCTTAATGCCCATGATGTAAATCTGCATTTAGAGATATAAATGCTTCCTATTTAGCCAAAATATAAAAAGTATATTCGTAAATACTTATTCACTCACACATTATTTAGATTTATCCTATCCCCAAACTTATTAAAACCCATTAAATTCTGGAGTGAATAGATTTGACATTCAGCAAATCAATTGCTGTCAGAGAAGCTGACTTGACCAGATATTAAAATATTTTAAGCTTTGCTGGCACCCGGTATTCAGAGAAATGTAGGGAGCATTCCTAGAGCTGGTAAAGTCAGGTGAGCAATGGTTGACTGGATTCAGTGTACATTATGCTAAATAAGTATCTTCTCATGCTCCTATAGATAAAGACACTAACTCCAAAAACAGTTCCTAGATAAATGGAGTCCCTCTATTTTACATAATCCTCCAGTGGAATCCCTTATGGCCTTCTCTGAAATATTTCTCCCTATGTATTTTGGTTTTGGGTTTTTATCTCCTCTACTAGAATAGGATTCCTAATCACGGAAAACACAGAGCGGGGCAAAAAAATGTATACACATTTTAAGAAAGGAAAAAGATTGTTTTAAATTTGTAACACTCAGTATACACCAATAGGAAAAGATGAATACAAGTCATATGTATACATTTCTTTGGCACCCCCGGTAATTGTGTTTATTTTTGCACCCCCAATGCCTAGCACTGCCTGGAACACAGCAAGTGCCAGATTAAAACTAGTCGAATGAACACATGTGAGCATGACTATTAGCAGCTCTTGATAAGATAGTGATGAAGGAGAAATTTGTTTCAATGTTTTGCCCACTAGTTCTTTCTTCAGGACACCAATTCTTAAATCCTCTAAGAAGCATGTTTCCCATATAATCTTCTCTTTTTTTCTTTTCTTATAAAACCTACTTTCAGAAAGTACCTCAAACTCACAAATACTAAGATAGAGAGTATAAAGAATCTTTGAAAGTATTACGTTTTCCAGGGAAATTTATATTCTAATCAAGATGTATCCCTTAAATTAAGATTGAATCTTAATTTGAGGATTTTAGGCATTCATTTTTATATAAAGAAGGATTTTTAAGGTAACATTTGGGTTTCCTTTAAGAGAAAGATCATCTTAGTTCTTGCCCAAACTAACCTTGTTTTGTACCAGGCAGAAGATCATATTCCATGCTCCAGGATTATGTGGCACCCAGATTATACTGGGAATTAAAATACAATCTCTAGAATGGAAATGTGGCTTTGCTAAGGAAAAATGCTATGGACTAATTCACATTAAAATGAAATTTTTAGGTTGAGTCAATATGAAGAGAACCATATAGACTGTTACATTTGAGTAGAGCCTTTTCAACTCATATTGTCACTTCCTGTGTAAAACAAAACTTTCTACTGAAATTAGAAACAAGCAAAAGCTTTTATATTTTAATGCTCAAAAGATGCTAAAACTTTCAATCATGTCATAACAACTCCAGGGAAATAGGGCAGATGGAATGTGGTCATTTGGGAGAAAGGCACAACAATTATTTGAGTAAAGCCTACCATTTCTCAATTACCAATTTGCCTAAAACAAACTGATTACTTCTGAAAATAAATTACTTATATATAAACTAGCATTTGTGTTAAACCTGATTGAAAATGGTTATCTTTATTTTCATTTAGAATCATTAAACCAGTTCTTTGGAATATTCTGTATCATCCTTCCAAATAATTTAGGTTTCACTAATGAACAATTTATGTATACTTGAGATAGAATGGATTGATGTTTACCTGTTTAAAAGTCTTCAAAGGAAATACCTCCAAAATTCCAGAAGCATTTTTAAGCACTCTTAATTATGTTTAGAAGCATCCATTTGTCTTTACAAACACAGTATTCTCACTATAAAACCTTCATTACTAATCATTAACTAAGGTCCTCTAAGGAATTCCATGAGGAACCATTTATTATCCTCAATAATACATAAGAATGCTATTCTAAATAATCTCAAAGTTGACTATAATTTTATTCCTTACCAATTTAAACAGATCTCTCCTTTTCTTGTCCTTTTCCTACCTCTGCCTCCCACCACCACTTTTTTCCCCACAGTAATACATGTCTATGGAGAATATCGTAAGCATAAATGATATGAAGAATTTTTGACTATTAATTTACAATTCAGGAAGCATAGCAGAATCCAGCACTTATTGTTACCTTTAGTTGATTTGCTTAAATACTAAATATGATAATAAAGAAATATAAATATAAAATTGGTATTCTTTGTAAGAGCTATGGAAAAATTATAATTTATGGCTTATATTATATATAACATACATAAGTCTACAGATGTTAATACAGTTGCAGATGCAGGTAGAAAGCCTACCTTTAATCCTGTTTATGAGGAAATGCCCTCATGGGGACTTTCTACAAGAAAGCATGAGGCCAATCATGAGAACTCCCCAGTCTAGCTATCCTTCAAAATGTTAGTCACTGGCTTGATAAGAAGGGACATTTAATCAGCCTGATAATTTCCTCCTATTGTTCCCTTCCCAAATCTAATTTAAGAGAGAGACTTTAATCTCAAAAATTTAACTTAAAAAAAAATGGCACAGAAAGGTGGAAAAATACAGATTTGGTAAGAAAATAGCATTTAGTTGCATAAGAAAATAACATTCAAGCTAATAATCTGTGTCTATTTTTTATAGATCAGTAGCAAAATAAACACAGTCTCAAGCAAAGAAATCTGAGAGTTTATTGTCAACAGACACTCTTGAAAAGATATAACAAGGGTATATTTCAGGTAGAAGTTAAATTATCCCAGAAGGAATGTCTGAAATACAAGAGTAAAAGTTAGCAAAGAACATCTAAACATGGGCAAGTCAAAAGAAACTGTAAGACAATGAGAAAGTCTAGATACAGATAAAATCTTATTCAAAGATAGTATATAAAGTTGGCAAGGGAGTGAACAATGCAAAAAAGTTGCAAGGTCTTCAATAATTCTGGAGCGATATAAAGATTTAGATTGTGTTAAATGCAATACACATGTTAAAATTTCTAGACCAGTGTGTTAATGTTACATGGCCACCAACAGCTGGAAGGTGGCTTAGGAAAGAAATTAGGAGCTTGATTGGACCAACCACACAGCAGGGCTGGCCCCAGGTTGTACATCTCTTTTATCACACCCTGCTTGTTTTCCACAGCAATGATCACTCCACTCTTTTAAAATAAGTTTTATTTTATTTTTGTTGAGGATAGAAAGTGTGCAACCAGCCTGTGGAAGATAGAAATCCTCAGAAGTCTATTAGACAGAAAAAAAAGGAGAATAGATGAACAACATTTCTCAAGGTTAAAAAATGAACTTGAGGTTTAAAGAGGAAGTCTGTGTAATTCCTTAAAAACAAAATATCATCAGCTAACAAGATCACAAGCAATGTATTCCGGGGGTAAACAGTTAGCTATTGAGAAAATTATTTATTTATTCACAGGATGCTTCCACTTTGAAGAACAGCAACAAATCATTTTAATAAACATGGATATTTAAATAGTGTTGTTACTGTCCATAGATGATAGTCTAAGTAATTTTCCTACCAGCAGAGAATAACGTACTTTGGGAAACATTTGTGCACCTGTAAGTTCCTGTTAACTCATGTTTCTTTCAAAAATATATTTGAGCATGAGCCATTTGAATGTTTCAAAGTTAAAGAAAGAAAATGACTTTTGTGGTAACAAAACTACAATGAAAAAATTGTCAATCAGAAAAAAAGTGATGAATGATAAAGAAATGAAGGCATCACTACCAAAACCAGAAAAATATGCCTCAGAGACCAGAAAATACTTTCCATCCAAAATCAATTATCAGATATTTTCATACAGTTAGAATTTATCATAAATTTTCAGCCTAACCTATTTTAGCCCTTTTCTATTTCTACTGGTGGGCATGGATCGCTATTCTCTCATTTTTTCCCCCAATTTTGCTATTTCTTATCATGTGGGTCTGCCTCAATGAATTTTAAATGGCTAAACTGTTTGCTTAGAATTCAGGTGTTTTTCATAGCAGATTATTTCAAGCTGAGGCTGGTCTTTTCACGTACTGGTTAATTTTAAATATCCCCCTAAAACATAACCATGGAAGTAATTTCTTTCTCATCCTCATCAAAACTTCAGATAGTTAATAGCTGCAGGCACATGTTATAAAAGAAGTTGCTGAAGAAGGGAACTTGAAGTGAATTTGGCATAAAGTCATGGATGGTACTAAACACATGGATGAAGTTATTTACTTAAGATTTTTCTTGTCGGCCTGATTTGGCTATATTTTCAAAATTGACACATACTATGCTGTAGACTTCTATTTTCACTAGCTGAGAAACAGAATGATTGCAGACTTTTGCATGTTATGCATTTTTAAATATCACCAAGTTAAACTTAGATTTTGATTCTGTGCCCAGGACCAAGTGGAAAAATCTCCATCTTCAATAGTTTCTATTATCTTTTAGTCACAGGGCCACATACTGTATTTCTTCCATGAATAAAACTCCTACTTGGAATTCCAAGCATTGCATAACCAATGGAGTGTTCCTATTATATGTAATTCAGTAGATTTTCATATCCATAATAGACATTTTATCTGCATAATATTCTTTTCAGCAGTTAAAACTCTTAAAATCATAGTTCATAATGGAGCCAACATTTAATCCATCCAACAAATATTTATTAAACACCTCTCTCAACTACTAGTATCACAACTATGACTACCACTTGATATGGTTTTTTACTGCTTTAAATTCTTTTACAAGCCTTCTCTCATTTAACTACTGTGCCCACTGTTTTGAAGGAGCTTAGAGTCCTATAAAGTAGATTAGATCAATGGCCGCAAAAATTGACCATTAAAGTCCTTGTCCTTAATGAGTTAAATGGTATCAGCTAATGCAGTATTTCACATGGTTTGGATGAACTGACAAGTGATCTTAGGCATAAGATTTACCTGCACAAGCATACATTTATTTTTCATTATATTGTATTGATTTTATTCCAAAACAATGACTTATTATGAATTAAGGAAATATATGTAAAAACATCATTTAAAAATGGCACCTATATGAATGACATATCTTGAAGCGTGTCGTATTTAAAATATGACCGATTTCAAAAGTAAGTTACCTATCTGTGTCATGGGCTAAATTTGGCCCATAGGCCCTGCTTTGTCAATCCCTGTAATAAAGCAGTAGTTCTAGAAGCTTGGCTGGAGAATATTAATGACTGTACAAGTCCCTTGATTGGCCTCCATGGCTTAGAATAGTAGAATTGCTGAGTTTGAAGGAATCTCAATAATTTATCTGACTTACTCTTCCAGCACGATTCAGGTTTCCTCTGTACACCTTTAACATTTGTTTTATGATGTGGTGGTCTTTAGATTTGTTTCAATTTCATCGGTGTATAATGTTTTGCTGACAGCCAGTACTGGTGTTTCTTCAAAATCTTTACTTTTCTTAATCCTGGAGGTTTTCTTGTCAGGGGAAGTTAGGAGTAGACACAATCAGAAGTATAAAACAATAGAATAAATTAAGAAATTAATGCTGTTTTCGCTGATACTGTTAGCATTCATTAAAAATTAGCATTGGCCTATAATCAAGCAAATAGCACTAGTTTTAAACACAAGTGGGAGAAGGCTCCCTAACCGCAGGGCCATTTAAAACCTGAGCTCTACCGGTTCAGTCCCACATATGAGGGCCAGTGACATTGCCCTCAAAAAACAAACAAACAAACAAACTAACTAACAAACAAACAGAAAACCTGAGCTCTATGATTAGCCTGTTAAAGGAAGCTGGAGACTCAGTTTTTCCTTAGTAACTAGTTGTCTTTCATATTTTAATTACAAGAATATAACTGAACATTTTTTACTTTATCTGGCATTGAAAATTTTGTGTGATGCAAGATTTAAAGTTTTCCATCCTAATTCTTAAAGGTCTTATTTGAAACTGCATTCTATTAAATGTGTCTTGCTTAAAATAGGAAAACTACTTTATAGCTTAGCTTGGATTTTTTTTTTTCTTTTCTATATCCACTCAATTGTTTGTGACTTTCTTTGGGAATGACTTGTTAATCTTACCGAGTCCCATTTATGTGCATTCACTTAACAATGAGCATTGACTACTGGACACGTATCTTGTTCCTTTACAAGATATATTTTTCAGATTTTCTTTTTTTCCATATAACACAAAATAGTAAAGCATTCATTAATCATTATTAAATCCATTCTATTTTTCTCTTTATTGAATTCAAAAGGCAAATCAGCTAGTCTTTTTTTGGCATGCATCAGCAAAAATATGTTATTATGAGGTATTCTAAAATAATATATCTTCATAAAACAATATAGGTGGAGGTTTAAAGAGAAATAAGGAAAGAAATTGGAACCATCTGGATATCCGAAGTAGAGAAAAGTTTTTGCTAATGGTTGTCATGTACATGTTACAAAAATAGCATTGTATGGCTTGTTAACTGGACAGGAAAATACAGAGCTATCAAAAGTTTTAAAAGAAGACAGCTCAGGAGTGTAGCAGTTGAAAAAATAAAATTACTCCTAAAACCTGTACTTAGAAGGAGATTGGAGATTCACACTTCTTAGGTCAGTAGGGATTAAAGGAATCTCAAAGATGATCTGCTTGGCCCTGGGGATGGAAACACAGCTATGTTCCAGATGCGGAATGGGGGACAGATTTTTTTCTTGGCAGAGGTAAGGGAGGAGATCACCCTTTACTGATTTGCTCCTAAATCAGCCTGACAAATTGGGGAAGGGTAGAGATTCCATGAAAGGGAAAACATGAATCCATGCTTTAGAGATAAGAGAGGAAAATGGAAGTAACAGAAAGGGAGCGAGGAAAGGAAGAAAATAGGGCGGAAGGAAGGGAGGAAAGGAGGAAGAGAGGAAAACCATCCAGAAACAGCCGAACTCCCTCACATGTAAATGTTACATACAAAACGCAATATTATTGTAAACTGATTTCAACAGATATTATTTAAGTATTGAATACATCAATTATAAATCAATGTTAGGAAGGTTATTCATCCAATATAAGCATTTTTCTGACTCAAGTTCTTGTCATTTCACCACCAAATAACCACACAGGCAGGCTGTGTGTCTCTTCTTAAATGAAATTAGTAAAGGTGGTCTGATCAATTATCCTTAAGCCAAACCAAATAAGTATGCCCTAATGTTGCCTATTTCAGCATTGTGTTGGCCCGTATGAGTGAATACTTATTGAAACAGGTATATCAGTCTCAGAGATCTATATGTATCGTTTACCTTGAAGTCATTTGAAAACAGAATATTCCTTATTGATTTCGCCTGCCCAGCTGCTGTCTGTAGTCAGTGGGACTCACAGGGCTGTAAATAGAATGAATCAACTCCTTGCTGGCCTTGGGCCTCTTTGAGTCATGTGAAGTAAGTTTCTGATTCCTTTATGTTCAGGCACAGCCAGGAAGACAAGAGTGCTACTGTCTTCTGCTGGTGCACAGAGTTACCTCAGGCTATGCAGGGAAAATGCTTTTTTCTTATTTTTAGACCTGAATCAGTCTATGCCACTAAATGTATTCTTGTGAATACAGATAGCACTTTGTTGTCGTGCTCATGGGAAGGCGATGGAGTAACCTGTTTGGATGCAGCTGCAGGCCACCTGTAGAGAAAGTCAAATTAGGGAGAGACCCCACTGTTCTTTGCATTAATGCTTTTTGTATTGTTGTTTGACTTTTCCCCCTCTGTCTATGTATCTTTTTCAACTGGGGAGATGGGGGAGCACATTTTCAGGCCTTCTGTCCCTTTAAGGCATCTAGTGATTGAAAGGACTCTAAGATTTGAAAGGCTGTAAAAACTCCCCAGTTACCAATGAATGATGGCAATACAAAGAATCTTAAAGCTGTTAAAGTTGAAGTAGTCTTCTTACAGATTTAGTTTGTTTGGTGAACTTCCAGCGGCAGCTCTTACAAGGTACTGTTCAAATATTCCCACCTATCTGTGTGCTTCTTCATGTAAAGATTTATCATGTTCTCAGCGGAAAAGTAGTCATCCATATTAACAGTAAGGTTGACTGCAGATAAGAAAAAGAAGAAAAAGAAATTTAAGAGGAAAAAAAATAAACTCCTCTTCTTTTCCTCATCTTCCAATTTGAAGTTTTAATAATGAGCCCGTAAATGAAGTATCTACATTAGTCGTAAATATTAAAGGAGGGAAGTGTTCAAATAAAACTTGTTTCTGGAAAGCTTGATTTTGGCTGAATATCAGAAAAACCATTTCCTGACAGTGAGATCCATTAGACTACAAAAGAATTCTCAAAGTAATGGTTGCATTGCTTAGAAGGCTCAACATTTAAGGTTAGACTGAAGATAGCCACAGATATCAGGCGCAAGCGCCAAGTTTTATTCCAGTGATTGGAAAGAAGAACCTTGTTGTTTTTCGTTTATTTTGTTCCTTTAATTGAAAATTCATATTCGACTATGAGCCTGGAATTTTCCAAGATCCATCTGAAGCCGAAGAGCCATCACAGTTATCATTTACAAGCTTCTATCTGCTCAGCTTTCCAATGTTTATCAAGCTCCCACACTATCTCAGTTAAACAGCACAGTTACAAAATTCAAACTTTCAATCATTAGCGTTTTGCTGATATGAATTTATTTATACAACATACTCTTTCAGAGAAAGTTTTATATCCAGGTACCTACTGAGATGTCCCCCCCCAAATTCTTTAAGATGAGGCTTCAGTACACGGTGATGATCATGATTTGGTTCATTCTATACAGGTAGGTTATATACTCCTACTAAAATTAATGATATAGAATTTGCTGAAAATAAACAGTGACTTTCAGGTATTTCTTTTTTTTTTTTTTTTTTTGAGGGCAGTGTCACTGGCCCTCATATGTGGGACCTGAACTGGAGACCCTGGCTTCCCAAGCCAGCGATTAACCACTGCACCACTCGGCCGGCCCTAAACAGTGACTTTCAGACAACTTGAATCCTCAGCTACATGGCATGTGGCCTGTAAACTCTATCCTGTGCTTTTTCCTAAACTTTCTCTGTTGAGAATCTCTATTCTAGTGAAAAGAAAGCTTCAAGTAATGATAAGGTCTTATACAGCGTAATGTTTTTCAGTTCTATAGCTTTTTTTGTTTTTTGGGGGGTTTTTTTTGGCCGGGGAGGACTTAGCATATTTTTAAAATAAATGCTCACAACAACCCAACAACTGAAGCTAAGAGGTTAAGAGACAGTGCCAAAGCTTGAAGTAGGAATTCTGACTCAGCTTCTCCCTGCTCCATCCACCTTTGCTCCATAGCTGAACTCTCACCGGAAATACATTTTTAGTTTGGCGTTCTCTTCCACCGGGACTGGCACATAATTAGCACTTTATACTGTATACCCATGGAAAAATATAGTCCTGTGGGAAGAATGTGAAACTTACCTAACTTCACAGAAACAAGGCCCTCTAAGAAGTACAAGACATAGCACTTCACGTCAGGTGCTTGGAACACAGAGTTGGAAATAGGACAGGTCCCAGGGAAAAAAAAAGAAAAAAAACAATAAATGATCCTGAACTAACAATTATGCAAACTATACTGCGATGAAGCAGATTCAGGGCATTTAATGTAAAGACACTTTTGTTTTCCAGGATAAGGAGATGGAACTGATGGACCACAGGGAGTTAATTAAGACCTACCTTAAAACCATTCATCTGTATCTTTCAAACTACCTGGATTTTGAATTTGAAATAGTTTTACTGATCTTATCCCTGGATGCCTTCTTCATAGTTCAACCTAGATATGGTTTAACAATTAAAATGAAAAGCTGATTTAAATAGTGGCAATGATGCTATCATGGTGTAGTAAAAAAGGGTATTTGTATTCGAAGACTTGGTTCAAATCCTGACTCTTCTATTTACAATGTGTGTGCAGTTATTTCACCGAACCTCCATTTACTGCCCTCTAAAGTATGGGAGAATACCAACTAATAACTTTGTTCCAGATTGTTGTGATTCTTAAATGAGATACTGAATGTAAGAGTGTTTATCTGTGATGCATGATAGCAACATAATCTATTATTATACTATGCTTCAATTAGTTCAGTAGCTTAGTAAAAATAATTCTCAAATTATCCAGATAATTACCTCTTTAACACCCTGGTTTGATCTCTGTGTGCATTCAGTCCATATCAGAGTAATTAACAGTGAAATGGAAAAGACATTTGGAATTTACAACAGTCCTTGAACCACTGGGTATGGCCAGCCTCTATGTTTCGTCAGCTTGTATAGGAGCTATCATATGCAAACTTAAAGCCTATTTTGTAAAGAAGTTTCAAAGCCAGAAATCCCATATGGTTTTGATGTAAGTAAAAGGTGTACATTTCCCTTAGGGTCAAGTAGAAAAATTGGACCACTGCAGGCTCTGACCACATGTGTAAGAATCCAAAGGACCTGTGATCTCACCTGCCTCAACCATATGCCATGATTTACTCCACTTACCTCTTTTAAATAGGTATTATCCTGGCCAAACATAGTGGATGAGAAGGTTGAATAATATTAGGGAAGTCATTACAGGTGGAAATACTAAATTATGTGAGTTTTGACGTAATGCAACAGAACGATAACTATATACACATAAGCCATCAATATGAAGCATTCCTTAAAACAACTTTCTTCTCCCAATGAAATGTCAGCCTTTCTTAGTTTTAGTTTTTGCAAAATTTGGAAAATGGTTTTCTTATACACCATAAACAATGACTACAGACACCTTCCAATCACAGCACTCTAAATTGGGAGGAGAAATAGCACCAAAATTCTACTGTGTTTCAAAATTCTGCTATGTTTTCAAAATTCTACTATGTGGGGCAGAGTCTGAGAAGGCAACTCAAAGAGAGACTAGAGTCTTAGCAGAGGCCTCCAGATCTCTCTTCTTTCGTTAGTATTTTTCATAATACTTGTCTTTGGACTATGAACATTTATCTGAGAAAGTTTGCTTCCCAGAACAAATGTCTGAATATTTTAGAGCCCCCAAAATGTCTCATCCTTCTGCAAACATCTCTGCATTATCAAAATCCCTGCGAAATACTAGTCATTAAAATGCCAGTTATCTATTTTTTGCTGATTGCTTTTTCATTTTAATTGCTCACATTTCCTGTCCTGACCTTAATGTTTCAGAGAGAGGAAGGCAACCCACAAAAGAGAGAGTGATCTTTCATTCGTGAACTGAAAAGCTTCCTAGGTCCCAATTTGGCCAGTGCCTTTACTGCAAAGCCTTGGAATGCTGTTCTGCAGTTTCAAAAGTGATCATACTCAGCTTCCCAGATTTTTTTTTATGCCTGGAGGATGCCACAAGAACAAGGGCAGTCTTGTTAACAAGTTGCAATCTCTCAAAAACAAGATGGGATTCAGATATAAATCATCATTTGAGCTCACAAAGCTATGTTCTCCACCCGCTAAAGGACTTCATTTACATCTAAAACGGTTAATACTGATCTCCACTAGAACTCCTAAGTGGAAGAATGCAGCTGCCATGTGCTTAGTGACTCTGGGGTTAGGGAAGGATGACATCACCAAATTTAAGCATATTATCATGCTGACATAGAGGCACCTTGTTTTCTCTTCTGTGGATAGAGCAAGGATTGTGTTCGTGTCGTGTTTTTTTCCTCCCAAAGAATACCTCCCCACCCCCACTTCTTAGCAGCTGCAATATGAAGGGCTGAAAATGTCACTTCAACTAATGATGAATGATGCTTGACCTCTGGATGGGTTACTCTGAATTTTATGCAATGCTAAATTAATATGAAAGATCCCAACTCAAAGGACTTTGGCTGTTAAGAATTGTTTTGAGGATTGATTTGTGTAAAGCAGTCAGTAGCTTTAGGGTTTTTTGTTCTTGTGTCCTTGGTGGTGCTGGAGAGGGTGTGTGTGGAGGGGGGCTTGTGCTCTATAAGCAAGGTAAAAGACAGAGTGTGCTAACTCGTTAATGTGTTTTATTCTGTGAGATTAATATCTTTTCATACTAGCAATATTGTCAGTAAGCAGAACCAGTTTGTGCAAAAAACATCCTCGAAAGGGCAACTGGCCCACATGTCTTTGTTGTTTATATTTGAATATAATTAATTATGTAATGCAATAGTTAGTGGAAGATTGACAATTAGTAGATTCTGTCAAGTAGTAGCATGGAAATTACTAATTGAACGTCGGGTCCTCTACTGTGTCAGACGGCAGCACTGAGTGTCATTCTTCTTATCTTTTTCCTTTGTTGTTTTCACAGATCCCCTTTTTCCTATGATGTATGTTTCACAGCAGACTAATAAATAAATAACCCTAATTGTAATTTCATAACAAGAAAAAAGGATTTGAAATAAAAACACCTGTTTTAATTAGCATTATGGTTTGTTCACTTTAAAAAAAAAAAGTGATAATCCTGATGCAGTTAGCTGACATTTTTAAAGCTTTGGATTTCCATCTGTATCTTACATTACGATGTTTCAGGATTGTCACGAGTTAATTATGTTAACTTGGGAAGCATTGCTTGCATTTAGAATGAAAAACTTCAGCTTGAATAGACAAAAAAGCAGATGCTATCTTTCTTGTCAATTGCTTTGTTGTGAGCTGCCTTGCAACTTTTCCTGTATTTCTGGATCCAAAAGAAAGTGTAAATCTCTATTTATTTTAAGTTTAACATAAACTACACAGTGTCAGTATTTTTCTGTTTTGGCTGTACGTGTCTTGTGTATCTTTACATGTGTAGCTTTCCTGCCCCCAAATCCAAAACTCCACAGTCAAATTATCTCTTTTTTAATTCTTAATTTGTTCTGTTTTGACTAGGCATTATGGAAATTAGAGCATAATAAAATTTAAGAATAGGTCCACGCCGCATGGCTCAATCCTCTCTCAGTTAATTTTTCCATCACCTTTTTGCTTTTGTACATCAACCTTTTAAATGCTGCAAAAATACATGCAGCATCTGGGCACAACAAGGCATGTTAAGGATGGAGTAGGCACTCTAAGTAGGAATTTCCATGCTTTTGTGAGCTTAATGTTCCTTTAACATAGAGAGCAGCTGTGTTTATGTCAATAATTACACATTGAAATAAATGCATGTACATGTGTTTCTTTATGGGATTAAGGATGTTAGGGATGGCCTTACACAAAAGATTTTTTGTCCCTCCCACCCCCACCCAGAAAGTTTCTACAAAATTCAAAACCAAATTATACACTTTGGAGATTCTGAAATATTTCTCTTGGCCATTGGACTTGTAGGCTTCAACTGACAGACTATTGGATTTATAGGCTTGTAATTTTCTGTTTGCCTCACTACCCCACATCTGTTCCCCACGACTTGCTTCCCTGTTCAGTCCCCAGGATCTGACCTGTATGCACTAGATCACCAAAGCTCCCTTGCCAAAAGGCTTCCAATAAGGCAGGGCCCACAGGAGGTATCTGTAGGAGAGCAGAGGGCAGGAGGATGCAAGAATGCTGTGATTGTTAATGCTTAATCCCCAAATCAGTGTCATAGGCAATAAATGCTCAGCTTTCAAAGCAATGTGAGATCAAGGAAAAGTAGATCGCTCTAGGCAGGATTCCTGGGGATGTGATGGCTTCCTTTGGGCTTTCAAGAATTTGTAGGATGGGGTAGGAGACAGGAGTGGATATGATGGTATTTAGTTCAAGAATGAGCAAGGACCAAAGTATGGAGGTTATAAAGTGCAGTTCTTGTTTGTGAACAGCTAGTACACCAGTTTAACAGCAGCACGTGGTTCGGATCTGAGTGAAAGTGAAAGTTGAGATTAAATGGCAGGTTATTTAGTAGAGGCCTTGAATGGATGGAATAAGAAATACTAGACTTTAAAATACATGACAAAGGTGTGTTCAGTGTACAAATTCAATCTGTAAGTGATTTCGACTGTGGAGGTTCATTCACGTGCCTTATCACATATTTAATTAAACTGTGGCTGTTCTACCACTTAAAAATAGCTCTGTTCATTAAAGAAAATGTAACCTAGATTTTCAGAAAATTAACATACCAGAAAACGGTTGTATGTCTTTAACCAAGATTCATTATTTGGTACTGTCTTTCTAAAGATTTTGCACTCAGGCAGAGAGTATAAATCTGATGGGTTATCTGTACTTGACCAACCAACTTTCCAATTTTATGGCCAACTATGAACTTGTTATTTGCGCAGATATAATCATTGAACCCTGGAAACACCTATCACTCCCTGTGTTTCACGCCCCTCAACTTTAGATGTGTCTTGCCCATAAAAGTCATGCCGTAGTAATTGTCATTAATCAGTAACACATCAAAGAGCATTGAGTTTGCAGTGCTCAGTGTTCTTTGGCACAGATGACTGGAACCACCAAGTGTGACTTGTTCAGGGTACTGAAGACAACTCGTCCTCCTCTCAAGACAAAACTGCAGAAGAATTTACCTTGTCAAACAGGTTGATTTGTGTAGATGCTGAGCATTGGAGATAAACCATTAACACAAGAATCCATGTTGTTGGTTGGATATTGCTTTCAGATCATCATGTGGAGCTGTTTGCTTATCAACTTCATGTAAAAGTAATTATGGTCTCACGCCCAGGACAAACATTTGAATGGCTCTCTTCTCTTGTTGCTGTTTCTGTACTACCATTGCCCTCTATTACTATTTTGCCTAGTCTTACAAAATAGTTTGTGAGTGAGGCAACAATGTTACAAACTTAGCTATGACACTAACTTCCTGTATGGATTTGAACAAGTCACTTAATTTCTTTGATCCTTCCATCTTCACATGTTAATGTGGATAATACTCCTCCCTAAGGAAATTCAGCAAGATCACATGTGTAAAGTGCCTGTCACAGTAATTGGCACATGATATGTGCTAAGTTAATGGATTTGTCATCATTGCTTTAGCTTTTATTTCTGTTATTATTCTTTAGCTTTTATTTCTGTGTTGATAATTCTCAAATTGACTTATCCAATCTTTATCCCCATTACTAAACTCCATATTCAACTATCCAAATATCTACTAGATATTGACATGTTTTCACATCAATAGCTTACCCAAACCAAACTCATTATCCCTGGTGTCTTCTTGTCAGGAACACATTGAATGACTAGTCCTAGCTACTCTTTCCCAGGTGTCCCATATAAGGCAACTGCTTCAGCACATCAGCATCCTTCTAGCTAGAAAGAATGGAGCTTTTCTTGATTTCCCTTTTCCCTTTACCACTGCTACTTTCATTAAAAGTTCAGGCCTCACACACTCAACCTCTTTTTTTTTTTTTTTTGCATTTCTTTAAACACTACTTAGTTCTGGCCTTCATGATGCCTTGGACTATTGTGATAGCTTCCTAACTATATGCAATTAGTTACCTTCTCACCTCTCAAATGCATCATTATATTCCCAACTGACTTAACTCTTCATTAAATACATTCTGAATGATATTATTCCCCCACTTGAACTTTTGATGGTTTTCTCTTGTCTAGAGGAGAATATTTAATCTCTTAGTGTGGCAGTTAAGGCATTCCACTGACTTCCAAGCTAAGTTCCCTCTACATTTCATAACCCCCCTTAACACTAGCTCTAAAGAAGCTGCCTGCGAATAAACAAATTTTTATCTATTTCATGTATGTTTACTAGAACAGTGGCTGTCAGACTTTAGCATGCATCAGAATCACTGTTAAATCACAACTGGACCCAGAGATTCTGATTCAGTAGGTCTGAGGTATGACTGGATAATTTACATTTCTAACAATGTCCTATGTGATGCTGATATGCCTGGTACTGGGACCACATTTGTATAACCCTGGCTTAGGACATCCTTTCTCACCCATCTCAGTTCATCCCAATCCTATGAATCCCTTACTGCCATGCCTTGGACAAATGTCATCTATCACCCCACTCAGAATGAACCAGTCCCTACTCTGTGCTAGCAGACTGGCTAAGGATTCAGATTTGGAGCAGGCTGAGTGAAATTCCTGAGTGAGCTTGGACAAGTTGCTTAATCTCTGGACCTCTGTTTCCCCATCAGCTTAATCTCTGGACCTCCATTTCCCCATCATCACAGATGTTACTGTGAGTATAAAATTAATTAATACATGTGAAGCATTTAGAATAGTGCCTGAGAAGTGCTCGACTCTATCATGTTAACCAGTGGTTTATACCTTTAATCTGATACTCTCCTTAGCAGTGTAATGACATTTGGTGTTTGCAGACCTAAGTCCTTTTCTAGATGTTGAGTTCCCTGAAAGCAGAGACCACATCTTTATGAATCCCTAGAATAGTAGCCCCAGGCTTAGAATTTTACAGAAATATATATATATATATATATATATATATATATATATATATATATATATACTGGGTATGGAGGGTATGCACCCCTCACATGAGGGTTTTATAACCTGTTTCAGGGAGAAGGGTGCCTTTTTCACAAACTCTTTCAGCTTAAAATATTCAGTATGCCAAGGTGCCATATTTTGGCACCTAAAATCATACTATGGCTTATTTTCTGGATAGGTCTTGTTTTCAGGGAACCAGTGTATATTAATTAATTAATTAAATTGAAATTCAGTAAAGATTATAAAGAGATCTTAAGTAAGTAAAAAACTTTTAAACAATAAACAAGCCTACTATTTCTTTTTTTACCTCATCATCAGGATGAAAAAAAATGAGGTCAATTATTAATAATACATTGAAAGTAGGTTTGCCTTTTCCTTTGAATTTTTAAACTCTATAATTAAAATGACTTCAAATTGAAAGATTGTAAAGAAGAAATTAATCCTATTGGTAAGTAAAAAAAGCAAATCCCATGGTTGATGATAGATATGACCTGTTCGCAATAGTTACACTTTTATATTTTCTTACAGTCAGCGTGTGGAGATCAGCATAATCCAATTAACTGTAATTCCCTTTTGTAGAGTCCATAAAGTAGTGCATGATACTAAAACACCACTGAAGTCTTATCTCTGGTCAGATAATCCAAATGGATTCTCATTTTCCAACTTACAGCAGGTCTTAATAAACTTCGGGAAAATAGAATATTTTGACTTCCCTGAGCTTATGATAAATCATACACAATAAATGGTCTCTGAACTTGAATCCTTTTTGCATTCCTAACTATCGGTTTTCTAGACTTCTTTCTCTGCTAGGTTACGTTCCATGAATATACCTGAGTGTCTCTGTCTCTTATTTCCTGACCTCCTTTAAACATTGTTGTTTTCATAGTGAATATAAAATGCTATGAATTATTATTATTTTTTCATGGTATTTTAGCACAGCAGAGTTTCTCCACGAGCTCCTTGCTCATGGTGTCTCGTGGACACACCACCTCTCATGCACATACTCACTCTGATCCATCCTACTCACTCTTGCCAGAACACCTTTCTAGAATGACCATCCTGTTAGAGTCATACAGCCTATTTCAATTATAAGGTCCTTCATGCTCTGGCCTGTACCCTCCTTTCCATCCTCAGCACTCTGAGATATGGAACCTGTAGTTCTGGGCTCTCGAGCAACTCGTGGGTCCACAAAGGCATCGTATCTTCAGATCTTGGCATGACTGTCACTTCTAATGTTCTCTATATACCTCTTGCCTCCCTCTTCCCCATCCCCAACCCCACCATTGTCTCCACAGCTGCTTGTAAACTAAGATGATTGTTGTGTGATACCTTATCTGGGAAGCCCCCTTTGATCACCATCCAATGCTAGATACCCAACTTCTCTGGTGCCATAACCATCTACACAAAGTTATATAGTAACATTTACCATGATCCCATTGTAAATTTTTTTCTGTTTCTCTGAGTTTCTTATATACTGAAAAATCTTTGAGCTTAGAAATTAAGTTTTTTAAACCTATTTTTTACCCGAGCAATTGTAATATGGCTGACACAAAATTTGAGTTTAATAAATATTTGATAAGTGAATGAATGAGTGACTGAATAACCTGTCTATGTCTTCATTATCACTTTGATTCGACTGATTTGAAAATGTATTTTGAAAGAAAAAGATAAACAAAGAGAACACAAAATTATGCTATACGTGTATGTGTGTGTACATATATAGCTATTGTCATCATTATTATGATACTATGAAATAGCCTCTAGAATCAAAGGCGATTAAAATTTGACAAGCAATGCAAATAATGCAAAAATAGTAAAACACAGTACATCAGGCAACGGGCTCTAGGCTGAGCACTGGGGATACAAAGATTAACAAGAGCAAACTTATTCAGAGAAGGAATACAGGAGAAACCTTTTGGTTAAATTGATATAGTTAAATTACTTAGGGGGTGCCACAGGACTAGTGGGGTTATCCAGATAGGATTAGAAATTGAGTAAGCGGGATCTGAAAAGTAGAGTGAAGGCCAGAGTGAAGATGAACAGCATAGATACCTGAGTGACATCAGAAACCAAAGGCAGAGGCCAGGAGTTAGTACCACAGATTCGTTTAGTGTTAGACTAGAGAGAAGAAAAGCAATAGGAGTACCTGGTAGCAGAAGCCTGTATCTCCCCATATTTATCACGAGAACATGTATAAGGAGGTCAAACCATGTATAATACATTTCTGTTCTGCCTGCCAAGAGAAGAGAGGTTCCTGTGGGCCCAAACTGCCTGGGCTGCTTGGAACCGTGTCTTAGTATTAACAGGTCACCTGAGACCATATTAGATGATGTCTTCCTATGTTTCTACAAGAGGCAATGTTGAGAATCCTCAGACTTGTGAGTTTACATAGTTATCATCATCATCATCATCATCATTATCATCATGTTTATTAAAAAAGGTACTTATTAAGCAACTAATTAAGCATGCCTCTGTATTAATGAAGCAAATATTAAATTAAAAGGACTAACTCCTTCCCCAGAAACAGCATAATACTAGTAGTGATGCTAAAGAGAACTTGAGACTTGTCAGGCCTTCAAGAGATTATATATCATTTCTTAGACATTGTTTAATCCCCTTTCTGTCCTTATAACTTCCTTCCCACCAGTACCTCTTGCCCTTAGCACAACGTCCGACACCTAAATTGTTTTAATGAATGAATGTACTAATTTGATGGGTATTTTATTTTTTTGACTTTATATGATTAATTGTAATACTGAAATTAACATATAATGGTGGAATTCCATTCATTCATTTCATTTTCAGCCTACTCCTTTTTTTTTTTTCATTTGACTTTGTTTCTGTGCAAATATAACCAAAAATATTATCAGGCCCTGGGTACTCGGCTAAGCACTATAGATACAAGATTAATAAGACAGCAACACAACAGTTATTATTATTGAGGCTTATTTTCATATTTGTCATTATTGTTATACATTTATTAAACATTAGTTGTTTACCAGTTATAATTTAAATATTTAAACATTGTACTTCATCAGAAGTTAAATCTCCCATGAGTCTCTCTTGCGTTACAAAGACTATCTATTTTTAGTCCAATTCTCTGTATCTCTCCTCATTTTAGTCTTTGTTATATATATTTTTTTCAACTATTTAATCAAAGGCACAATTCGTTATGGGCAGCTGAGAAGAGTTACATTCAGTAATGAATATACATTCTGAATAAACCATAGTCTTTGAAATATTATGACGATAACATAAATTGGTGCACTAGCTATGAGAGGAACTTGGCAAGATCTATCAATATTTTAAATATACACACCACCTTTGACCTAGAAATTCCAGGTCTTAGGAATTCGTTGTACTCACACAGGTACATACCCATACTTAGATATAAATGATATAAATACAAGATTATTCACAGAAGCACTAAGCAAAATATTTGACAGTTGAAAAGTGGTTAAATAAATTATTATACATACATAAAATTAAATATGTAGCTGTAAAAAGAATGAGAAAGCTCTTTATGCCCTGATTTTGAATAATCTCTATAATATATTGTCAAATGAAAAGAATCAAGAAGTAGGGCCGGCCGAGTGGCGTGGTTGTTAAGCGCTGGCTTAGGAAGCCAGCGGCCCCCGGTTCGGGTCCCACATGTAAGGGTCAGTGACACTGCCCTCAAAAAAAAAAAAAAAAAAAGAATCAAGATGCAGAACACCATAGATTATATTGGTTTGTGTTTTTAAAAAAGTGGGAGTAGGGGGTAATATTGTTTGAGTATAGAAAATGTCTTTGAAAGAATATATAGGAAAGTGATAATATGGGTTTTCTCGTGGAATATGAACTGGCCAATAGGGATACACTAGAGCATACTTTTGCAGTATACTCATATTTTTAACTTTAAATTGTGTGAATACATCATTTATTTCAAAATAAAATAAATAATTTTTAAATAACAATAAGCACCACACTTTTGATATTAAACAGTTATAAATGTTCAAATGTCATGTTATCAAATGTTTTGAAATTGTAATCAAATAGTTTTTATAGCTCCTTCGTAATAAAAACAACCCACATTGTGAATTATATGAATGAATTATGATTCTCTAAAGTTATGCTAGAAAGGAACACAGAGTGATTCTATACTTCATATCTTTGAAAGTTGGAAGCCTCTAGAGTCAGACAGGCAGGTTCTTTTGAGGTTAAAAAAAAACAACAAAAAAAAACAAAACTCTAAAAGTTTTCATTCACAAAAAAGCAAGATAACTGGTTATTGATAACAGATCTATTCATTAAAGAATCTATAACACTATTCTGAACTTAGAATATTGTATGGATGCAGAGTTAAGAAAATAGTGTTTTTCTTTTGTTTCACAAAGAATCTGATGCACAGAGATTTAACTATCATGTCTAACTTTATGCAAATAGTTGTAAAATTTTAAATAACCCAACTCTTATTTCAGGTTCTTATAGAACTCTGGCTATTTTTGTGATATAAAGTGGAAAATTGACTTAACTGCTCCCATACTGTAGGTAAAACTAATCAAGATAATGTAGGTAAAATTAATCAAGGTATTGTAGGTAAAATAAAATTATTATCCTCAATAACTGCTAGGAATTTTCTCTTCATTTTGATTATCTTCAATTGACAATTAACAGATGTCAAATCTAGGAATAAAATGGTTTCAACAAATCAGAGTAGCACTGTCTTAATCTACCAATTTTGCTTACCTTTTATTTCTGTTTTCCTGGTAGAGTGTTTCTAGACAGCAGACTTCTAAACTAGCAAAAAGCCTGCTAAGTGACACTAGTCTAAACCCACATATACCAACAATGTAGTAAAGGGAATAATAAAAGCAAGAAATTACATTAAATTCTGGAAACATTTTGCCAAAGTCTGGCTGACAAAGAAGATAATGTCCAAATACTATTTTTAATAATATTATAACAAGCCTGTACTAGATCTTTTACATATATTACTTTACTTAATTCTCACACAAAATTAGGAGGGAGAGATGACAGTTCTCATTAGACCAGTGAGGAAAGGAGCATATTAAGTAACATCTATATATGTGCCTATAGCTACAAAAGACATTTAATCTGTATATGGGTATTTATAGGGCTTCATTATATTTATTTTCTAGATATCATTATCAGGTATGTCTTGACCTGAACTTCTGCTTGATATTTACAAATATAATATAACTTAGAGGGAACAAATAGCAATGCTGTTGAAATTTAGAGCTGATAGGAAGGAAACTTTCAAAAATGACTTTGTTGAAATTTAATCCTACGGATTCTCTACCCTTTGGAGTATGTAATGTATGAAATCATCCATGGAATTCAAGCAAATTCAGAATCTGTTTGGAGAAGATGGTCAAATAAAATGAACCATTGTGTATAGTGTCTGCAGAATACAAAAAGCCTTTGACTGAATGGAAATAAGAGCAGTGTTGGAAGCTCTGAGTATGAAAGGAATTAAAGAAATATATATTGGTACCATGATCTGTGTCCTTTTAAAAAATTTATGATCCCAACAAGTTAAGTCAATTCCTTTTTGTTGTTGTTGTGGTGGTGGTGATGGTGGTTCTTAGAATCTGAATAGAGCTACCTCTCCTCAGAATCCTAGACAAAAACATTCTAGAAGCCTGGAGAGAAGCATAATGTCAATAACATCATTTTGTACGGTGGCATTATACATGAATTGTGATCATGGGAAGACGTTTTATGTTATGCCATTATAAGTCAAAAATACACAAAGTAATGACATATTTGTTGTACTTTCTATCTGTGGTGCTTGCTTCACAAGTTTCAGTGGTACCTATTCATTATGTTATTATTTACATTCAAATGAAATCTGAGGAAAAATAAAAATAAGACATTCTTGTTCCTGACTCAGTTTCTGTACTGAATACAATAACATGCTGCTCTAGCTCCTTCAAAGAAAATAACTAAAGGTATTTTGTATTAGCCTGTGACATTATTTTCATGTCCTGGCCTTTTAAAGTGATTTCCAAAAAAATATACAACACATGAAGTATGTAGAAAGCAAGCCAACATGGCATGCCAAAATATCCCATTGGATATTAAGAAAACAAAGCTTTTTTTAATTTTTTTTTTTTTTTTAAGTTTTGGCATCTTAGAGAGTTTTGGGGAACTTCCTTGGTTCTAACCTTTCCTACTTCAAGGAGGTAACACAAAACTGCATTTTGCAGACTAGGTGGCAAAACCACCCATTCTATGTACAGGTCCAACCATCTCATTTTATAGTAAAGTAACCATTTTCCAGTGTAAACCTCCTAATGGCTTCCTGGAGGTTACTGTGATAAGTTGTAGGGAATAAATCACTTTGGAATATTAAGTTTCATATTTAAAACCACTTTTCTCATTCTCTGATAGACACCATGGCCATAGAGTTAATTTGGCTTCCACTGAGTTTTTCTTGAGACCATTTGAAATGTTCCCCAGTATTTTTTTGTCTCAGGCTATAGCAGCAATGACATACTTGTACTCTAGAAGCAGTCACTGAAAAAAAGAACAAGTAAGAAAACGGCAATCGTAATTGTATTCTTTGTCTGGAGGCTATATTAGAGAGCATCCTACATGTTTACAAAGCAAGTCATTTGAAATAAATTGAGCCTGGGTAGGCAAACAATTATTCAACTTCTTCCAGCTTCAAACTCTTTCTCTGAATCTAGGTAATTATTTTTATTTTACTGCAATTACCTAAACAACTATCTATGTTGTCTACTGTGTTTCATAAGTGTGGCATAGCTCATGTATTGAGGAAATGTTTAGATATGATCCAGGAACATGACATCACAGGCCGGCCGAGTGGCTCAGTTGGTTAAGAGCTCACTCAAGAGTGCGAGCTGAGCTCTGAGCAACAACACTTCGATTCCCAGCCCAAGCTGAGCTGCCACTAAGGTGACAACAGGTGGCAGGATGGCTCAGCTAAAAAAAAAAAAAAAAGAAAAAAAAAACAGGAACATAACATCTTTGTGCAAAATCTTTGGACATTGTATTGGTGTTCTAGAGCTGCCATAACCAAGTACCACATACTAGGGGTGAGGGTGTGCGGTGTTAAACAACAACAATTTATTTCCTCACAGTTCTGGATACTAGAAGTCCAGGATTAACATATTGGCAAGGTTCCACTCTTCTGAGGCCTCTCACCTTGGCTTGGAAGATGGCTGTCTTCTTCCTGTGTTTTCACATGGTCTTTCCTCAGTGCATGTCTATGTCCTGATAGCCTCTTTTAATAAGGACAGCAGTCATATTAGGTTAAGGCCCATTCATATGATCTCATTTTACTTAGATTGTTACTTCTTTAAAGGCCCTATCTTCAAATACAGACACATTCTGAGATACTGGGGGTTAGATCTTCAACATATGAATTGGAAGGGAGGCACAATTCAGCCCATTATAAACATTATGCACATTTTCGGGGTGATGCTTTTGGAATTTATTGAGTTTGTTCCTTTTTGTCTTCAAGGTCAATAGAGTATTATTCTATGGGACAAAAAAATAAGATGTAAAATGTCTAGAACTTCATCTGTATTCACTTGCGTACTATTTCTGAGCACCTGGTGAAGCTTTCTCCTTTGAGAAATATAAAGCAGCCTCAACAGCTGTAGCTTTGAAAAGCACATACCACAGTCCCTGGTATGTAGTCTCCATTCAAACGATGCTGGTTTCATAAAAATAAAGTAAACAAACATATTAACTGTCCAACTAGTTTAGTTTCCTAAGAATGTCCTCATTGAAGCCTCATGTTATACCCAAGGTATTGTAGGAAGCAACTTTAGAAAGTGCAGTGTGAAAAGATGCTGCTTTTGGCAAAGGGTTTACATCATTGTGTTTGAGAACTTGGAACCTCTCTAATCCACCAGAAGTCAACTGTCACTTTAAGGAGCCAACACAACAGGAAAGGATGAGGTAGTCGAATGATTCAATGAACTACCCTTTCATTCACCGCTTCCAACACTGAACTAAAATTCAGCTATACCCTAATAGATAAAGTGTGTTTTATCCACTTTAATATCTGATCTTCCAGTTTGATTTTATGGTCAAACATGTTATTATTTTTCAGATCTATAGTCCCTCCAGCATCTCTTTCATTCATGATGTGACTTTTATGTATCCAGCAGGCCTTGCTGATAAGGTTTCCAAATGGTCATCTGTGCTGGAAGCAGATACCACATCCTTTATGAGACTTGCACAATGTAATCATTCTTGTCACTATATTAATGAAATCAGAGCTATTCTCTCCATATACTGAGAAAGTTGGGGTGTCTTTTTCTCTTTTTTTATTACAACGTGAAATAAAAGTTGGAAAGAGGCTTTAAAAGTGCCATGGAAAACATTACAAGGTAAAAATGCACTTGTTTTTTTAATACAAAGGAAGTACCTCTTTACTCTTATGTTACTATTCTATTTTGGATAGTTCAAGTTATCTGCAGCTGCTTATCAACCAACACGGGGTTAATCTAGCGAGTTTAGTTAAAATCAGACCTGATATGGCAATTTCTGGTTACACCAATCTAGAGAGTAATACATAACACAAGAGGAAAGTGGTGAATAAACCATTAGTGGTATTTATGTATGTATGTATGTATGTATGTATGTATGTATTTATTGTTGTCATACTGGGAGGAAGGTGCTACTGGCATCTAGTGGGTAGAGGCCAGGAATGCTGCTAACCATCCTGCAATGCAGAGGGCAGCCCCCTCACAACAAAGAATTTCTTAATGATATTTAAATTTGCCTCTTTCCTTAGAAATTACTATGACCTACTGTGGCTATCAAAGGTCCATATTTCAATTCTTATCTTTAAGAAAGAGTGTTACTAATAACTATTGTCAATTTTTTTTCTTTCTTATATAATTGTTTTAGTTGAAGTAGATAACGTTGTCTTTAAAAAATAAAATAAAATAAAAATACACAGAAAACCCTCCAAGAAAGGGCATTTAAAGATGGCCTCGTTTGGATACAGCACTTAGATATATTTTTTGTAATCTCATAAAAGTCACATAGTATTTGTTTTCTAGAACATAACCTATCTTCAATTCTGTTTAAATGCTTTAAACCAAAAACCATGATCAAAATTAATTTAAGATAACTGAATTAGAAGGCCAGGAGAAACCAGCATAGATTATCAGAGTGAAGATTGTGAGGTATCTTGATCCAACCAGACTTCTTAGTATTGGACTCTGGTGTGTAAAATTTTCATTGATTTCAGATGACAACTTACATCACGCTGAGGTAAATCCTCTAAAATAACAAGGATGTTTTATGTGTGATGTTTGCTCGGTATTTCCATTGCCTTAATCACTATGTAGTTTGCCTTTTTGGCCTTTATTCACCTTCCCCATCATAACGGCATCTTGGATATGTTTGTTTCCTAGCGCTCTCCAAATATTTTTCAGATATGTTTTCTCATTTGATATCAACAAGTATCTTTCTAACTACCTTCATTTCATAAATAAACAAATATATAATGAATTAATGGTAAATGCCTGGTATTTTGTATGATCTTTCCCATTCTATCATATTTCTTCTTTATCCTATCACCATATAACAGTTTATTCCATCTTCTGTCCATTTCCTAATGTGGTTTCTTTTTATTCCAATTTGGTTTATATCTGTTTATATAAGATTCTCTTCCTTCTATAAATGGGTAATTACAAAAGATCAGAATCAATTTATAGGTAAAAGCATAGTCTCAAGTAAGATATTTAGGGATAAAATGTAGAAGTCACTATCTTGGAAGTAATAGTGAATCTACTGCCACTTGCAATTATTATTTACTTGCCTTTTCCCTTTCAGCTTCTGCCAGCCAAGATTAAGTCTGAACATAGTGGTTTTTTCAGGTGGGGCTTACTGGCTCTTTATCCTGGATTCATGACTTGTCAGCCATAGAAAAGTTATTTAATCTACTCATGCCTCACATTCCCTATCTGTGAAATGGAGATGATGATAACAATATCGTTGACCTCATTTTCTGGTTGAAAAAGTTACATTAGACAATGAATGGCAAGTTCATAGCACAGTCCCCTAAATAATTGTTGGTTATTGTTTTTGTTGCAAAACATCCTGAAATGTGGTCCTGTGAATTTTGTTCTGTAAAGGTTTTTATTTTGTCAATAAAATTTACCAATTCTTAAGGTCGTGTTAAAGAAATGTTGGGCCGGCCGAGTGACGCGGTGGTTAAGCGCTGACTTGGGAAGCCAGCGGCCCCAGTTCAGGTCCCACATATGAGGGCCAGTAACACTGCCCTCAAAAAAAAGAAAAAAAAGAAATGTCATTGTATGTGCATCTAGCTTTCTAGTTTTCTACTTACCTAAAGTAAACTTCATAAATCATTATTTATTAATTTAATAGACTCTTTGGTTTCATTGACGTGGTTCTCAACTGGGGATAACTTTGCACCACCAAGAGATATTTGGCAGTATCTGGAGATATTTCTCATCATCACCACTGGGAAGTCCTACAGGCATTCGGTGGATTAAGGCCCAGGGATGCTTCTAAACATCCAAGAAGGCCCAGGAAAGCCCCCACAACAAAGAGTTATCCAGCCCCAAATGTCAATCGTTCATCACTGTTGAAAAAAACCTACTCTACTGGAAAAGGAAGAAACATAAGAAGCATCAATGTTTGCACTTTACTCAGAAAATGCCTATCAAGTAATACAACTGTGTTTATAATGATATCTGTTAACAGCAAGATGGGATTATGGTCATTTCATCTTGAGAACTGGCTGGAATCATGAAAAGGCATATAAATATGGACATAAGTGTATGTTTAGATAAAGTCACAGTGCCTTGAAAAGTATACTTTAAAGCCCTCTGGTTTACAAGGCATCTTAACCTTGGTTGTTTATGAAAAAATTTAATATAAATATTATATTCCAAAAGAGTATTCCCTACTTACAGGCATATTATTTCTTTAAGCTACTTGGTAGAGGGCTACGAATTGTTTCTTTGTGTGTGTTTATGTTTTGTTTTGTTTTGTTTTTTCTAAATGAAGACTACGTGGGGTCGGCAGAGAGGCACACTGGTTAAGCGCTGGCTTGGGAAGCCAGCGGCACCGGTTTGGGTCTCACATATAAGGACCGGTGACACTGCACTCAAAAAAAAAACAAAAAAAAAACAGATAATAAACTAAATGAAGACTACATGGCTATCTATGGAAGGAATGTAGGTTTAAGTAACACAAGTCGATATTGATATTATATGGCATTTTGAGTGGGCATAATGAAATGGTATTTATGGATTGGTAAATTTTTATGTATACTGAAATATTCTGTTTTCATAATCATTTCAATTAACTGATGTTTATGTGGAGATGAGCAACAATGGCATTTGCCTTTGGTTATGCAATTATGTGTTATTGTTTTCTTGCTCAAGATAAAATCATTCTGTTGTACCTGAACACCTTCCTTTGACAATCTCAAACCTTTGTGTCAGAATGGCTTCTTCCGTTGGACTTTCCTGATAAATTTTTAGTAAAGGTAGTTGTGTGTGTGTGTGCGCGCATGCATGTGTGTATGTGTGTGAGTGTTTAGGTTTCCACTTAAAGTTCAGTGCCAAAGCTACAGTACTTACACATTTTCTAAATGTGTTTTAAGCAATAAGTTGTACAACATTTTTAGAACATGTGTTAAGCTATTTCTCTAAGAATGAAGCTCTTAACAAAACATAAGCACTCTGCATGAGATCTTAGCAGCAAAGTGCTTAAAAGATAAAGTAAGAATTGGTACCATGGGAAGCACACCAGCTGTAGAGCGCACAGGTCCATTATGAGAAGTATGGTAGTGGGTAGGGAGAAAATGATTTAATCAGGAGTAAAACCAATTTTATTATGAGGGCACGCAGGGGGTGTGGCACCATAGTGAGAGGGACATTTCAAAATATCTGACAGATTTCAACAATGTGAAAACCCCGTTCTTTAAAGTGACAGTAAACCCCATCAGGTCTCCCTTTTTGATGCTATTGTTAACTGTTGACTGTTTAAAGCTGGCCTGCTAAGATGCTGTCGTCCTATTTCAATAGTGTGTAACCAAATAAAAGACTAATTGTTGAAATACAATCAATCAAAAATGATTGCAGGGCAGAAAAGAGGTCTCTTCTGCTGATTTTGTTTTAGATCATATTATGTGATGATTGAGGTAGGAATGAAGACTGAAAAGGAGGAAAAAAGTAGCCCATCTGAAAAGGACAGAGCCACCTTCACTCCTTCTCATTGCAAACATTCTGTGGAGCAGGAACATCACTTACTAGTCCTGGAAATAAATTTAGCAAAAATGCTCTAATAAAGATTTTGCATAATATTTTTAAAAGGACATGAACACTATTAGCAAAACAGCCTATGCAGAGATTCCCTACAGTGACAATTCTCAGCTTTTCTTACATTCTTGGTTCAAATTCTCCTCTGCATTAGTAAAACTGACACCACAGGAGCATGTGAATGTGAGACCAATACATTGGTAAAGAAACAAAATTTCAGTTGACCAAAATACCTGTTAAGTTCTTGCCTGGATATTCAGCTTTTCAATTAATCTTCAGGTTGTCTAAAATGATTAGCTTTAGTTTTCATTAAGCCCAGAATTCAAAATCTTTTTCATGTCACATGTTCAGAAAGACAAATGCTATATGGATCAGCAGCACTGCTTTTGTGTCTTGCATCCTTTTAACTGTATGTAAAGCTGTCACTTTCAGACTTGATTAGATCCACTTCTTGGGTGAAAATGATTCCAGGCTTTCATATTGAGGGCCAAAAGGAAAAGACAACAATTGCC